>ML804318.1:120828-179166 GCA_009831015.1 Picea engelmannii | reverse complement strand
CTCAACCCCAAGCTAAGTCATGCCACCCAAAATTTCCTCTCATGACACAACTTATAACAAAAAATGTAACTCAAAACAACTGTGTGCACAAGCATACCGAGCACACAACACTATTGTGCACATAATCCACTCTGAACATGTGATATATACTACAAGTGCAACCATTCTAGCATCACACACCAAATCTTCATTTTCCTTGTGCGTGCAAACTGCTTCCCTATGCACACAAGTGAATCCAACCTCTTGTGTACACAGAGTATTTCCCTCTATGCACGACAATTCTAAATTTTCCCCAAAGACTCATGACCAATATAATAAGGTTAACTTAACAAGAATAAATAACAACAACTACCATACTCATGCACGACTACAAATATTGAATATCAGCACCAAACTTACATGTGCAAGTATCATTATACAAAAAAACAACAATTACTTATATGAAACAACATAGAATAATTAAACCCATATTGAACATAGATAATTAGGCACACAAAAAATGAGACAAACACATAAAGATACTTATCTTTTATGAAAAGTCACCAACTGTGCCTAGAATTGAGACATTCCTCCCAACCATATACTCTGTTGCTCATATAATTTCAGCAATAGGTCACCCCTGAGCTGGAGTTTAACTTCACCAGGGAAAAATAGTTCTTAATGCCAAGCTAAGGTCTAATAATCACATAATTTCTCAATCTAAGGTGTCATTACTGCAACTAGACTACAATCTCTCATTTGCTACATGCCTGTTACACCCAAGGAAGTGTTCCCCTTCTCTACTTAACAGTCCCTCAGCTACCCCACTTTCATTACAAGGTTCCAGAAACAGGTCAGACATGAAGTATCAGAGCCCTGCAACTAATTCTCAGTGTACCAGGGAACAATTCCTAGAAAAACTCACTTGGAGAGAATTCTCACGACCCTGACAACCTGCCTCTTCAACAAAAAATATATCACCTAGAGAGACTACTTGCAGGCCTAACAACCCACCTCTTTGACAACAAAACTCTGGTTACAATACAGAAAAAAATTACAACCTTTTTCTCTGGAGATAAGGTAATAGTTGTCCTTCTCAGATGGTTCGACTCCTTTTGCACCTGAGAAAATGAATGAATCCACATAATGAATTCCTCCTCCTTTTCCCTTTTTCGATGGAGTTAGCCTCCTGCCTCTTTTTCATATCATCTGTATGAACGCAATGATGTGATATTATTAATAACTTGAGTGTGATTAAATTTCAGAAAGATAGGCACACTGGCCTATTTGCATCTCGACTCACCAGCCTCATAACCACATAGGTCCTCCAACTTCAAATACATATACATCCATAATATAGATATATATAACTCGACTTGATGCACACTTCCAAGTAATCCCCACACACTTACTCAAGTGTGCACACACTGTGAAATGTATGCACCCTTCCTTTGATGTGCAACCAAGCACACTTACCTAAGTGCGTGCATCACTATAAATTGTGTGCACCCTTTCTTTGATAACAATCCTCGTGCAGTCTTTGGTGCATGCAAAACCAAAAAATGGTACTAATGGCTCACCAGCCTATATGTACATTTACATTTACAATTGGTACCAATGGCTCACAAGCCTATATGTACAATTACAAAGGGGTTCGGATTAGGGACATTACAATTGGGAAGCTCTGACATAGATCTTGGCAGTGTTAATTATTCCAAAGTAGGGGCCAAGATGACAAAGTTGTAAGGGAACAAAGTTGATGTGCCCGTTTCCACCAGCAAGGGCCCTGGTTACAGATACTTCAGGGTTACAAAATTCCTCTCCATTCTCAAAGAGTTCTTCAATAACCCCCTCGAGGAAAATAAGAGGAAGTGTAGGTATGTGATTTACAAGTGAATTGACACAAGTTCATATTATGACTACAAGAATGAAGAGGATGGTATCTTGTAGAAAGTTGAGTGGCCCACGGAGGAGGAAATGTGAGGCTGAGCAATGAGGAAGTGGCAGAGGATTGATTCCATGCACTAAATTATGAGAGAAACAGAAGAGTGATTGACTCTGCAAAGCAAAACCTTTGCAAAACTTTAATTGTGGAAGTTTGCATGTGTACTTTGTCAATTAAATTGTTTATCAATGCATTTTTATGTAACAACCATTCCAGTGCACTTTCAATTGAACTAGTGCACTATAAACAATATAGCACACATGTATATTGTGTTTTTTCAAATCATGTTGACGTTATTGTTGACGTTGTTGTTGTTTTATTCAAATGCACATGCATAAATGACATAAATTCAATCAAATAAATTAATTATAAATAAAATCTAGACTTACTTCAAATAGTGTGGTAGGAGTTGACATACTTGCAATGATATAAAATGAGTTGGAATCTGAAGAATTGACCATTTGATATTATAACCTTATTTTCCATGTATTTGAGCCAAAACCATCATAAATACCTGCATGAATTTGATATTAAAATTTATCAATGTTTTTAATTATTTTATTATGCACCAGTGCATCTGTATACATAGAATGCATCGATGTGCTACACTATGAAATTCACCAAACCATGACTTATGTTAGAACTTGCGCAAATCAAAATATCTATAAATTTTAACTGTGGAGGTTTGCCTTTATATTTTGTCGATAAAATTGGTATCGATGTGTTTTTAAGTATATACGCATCGAGGCACATTAATCTATGTGGCACACTAATTTGACGATAAATTTACTTTTTTAAATATATAGTTTACTAAGTGTTTTTACATACAAAATGTATCGGTGCACTTTGTAGTGCACCAGTATGGTATATTCATTGAATAAACACAGTGAAGAAAGAGAAAAAAAATCATTTTTTGAAACAAATTTGTTTATAAATTAAAACATTATTCATTACTTCATTGTTTTGATAGAATTTAGAGGGAAGATTTATGGAAGAGATATTTTCCACCAAAGAGTTTGGAGTGGGTACATTCTTTTGAAGAGCTAAATTCGGAAAGGATCTGTAGGCCACATACAAATCTACAGAGAAGAAATTTCATGTACGTGATTTCATTCTATTGATCATTTAAATATTTCTCTATTTGTTTCAAACTATTTTCAATGCATGTTAAAAATAAATAAAAGAGTTTCATAGTTACCTTCAGTATTGGAAGCCCTAGCTTTCTTGTTGTTTTCTTTTGGTTCCCCTATTTTTTTAAGAAAAATATTTTTATACAGTTTATTTTTTAAGCATCATATTTTTATAGGGTTTATTTAGTTGTATATGGAGCATTTGGTATTTTTTTCAATGGTACAACTCATTGCATCGGATCCAAAAACTTGTCATATTTAGTGATTTTATCAAAACAAAAATTACGGTATGTGGTGTGCACTATACAGGAAAATTGTACCAGAGCGCATTGTATAGAAGTAGCAACCTGGAGTTCACTTTATAGAAAAGCGCATCGGGGTGCATATATCTGTCAAAAACACCGATTAGTCAAAGATATAAATAATATTAATTTTAGTATCATATGTCTACGGTTTAATAGTCTGCAATGACTAATAGTACTCACTAGTGCATATATATGTTTGACACCTCAGGGTGTTTTGTTTATTGATGCACACTGAAATACCAAATTGTATAAAAATTTCATAATTTGTATTTCTAATGGATCTTGACTTTTATTTATACGAGATGATTGATATAAGTTCAAAGAAAACATGTTGTTGCAACGAGCACAATGGTAGCTCATCCCAACAAGAGAAGGATTCAATTTCTTTAAGTTTTAATACAAATTTAATATATTTGAAATATTTGTTAGTTTAAATTAATGATATGTATTGATTAATGCATGTCATCCAAACAAAAAAATTGAAGAAAATCGAGAAGATTGTTCACAATCTGAGTGCAAAAGAACATAAAATATGTATGGAAATGTTGCAAAGAGAGGAAACAGGTGGATCGAAATGTAATCAACATGAAGTTTTTCTTTGACTTTTTACTAAAAATAATTTTTTTAACATTAATCGCTAACAAGTTTTAAACACTCAATTTCAGATTTTTTAATATTATGCAGGGATCGATAACGAGGGAATGGAATCTCATCTTAAGAGAACAAGAATTATTAAGAATGTAAATGATGATGAGGACTTGGTCATCAGTTCATATGGAGTAGTGATTGAATTTTATGAGAGGGGAAATTTTTTTGCGGAGAATTGAGGGATATAGTGGAAAGAACATATAGATGTACTTTCCACTTACAATACAAAAATCAATCCAACGACTCCAAGAATCAGATTATATGTACACTACAGGAAGCATTTCCAGATCCATGGTCAATGAGACTTGTGAGACTTGCAATAGAAAAAAAATGCAAAACAAAAAAAAATCATTTAAAAGCTAATATTACTAAACATATTTTTCTATAATATGTTCTAATAATTACCAAATTAATTTTTTTTGTTGTATTTACTTTCATGTCCATTTAAAAAAAAAATATTGTTCTTTTTTGTTTTTTCAGGAAGATTATGAAAACTTCAAGTCACAAGTGAGGGTAAAGCCAATACATGTATACATGTCGATAGGGATATCAAAAAAAGTGTACAAGGGTATGGTAAAAGAAATGAGCATAATTTCATCACAGAGGATGTATCCCAACAACAATGTGTATCATAGGTATGTGATGATTCATTTATTCTTGTATGTACATCAAATTTAATTATCATATGAAATATTAGTTTTCAATTGTTTTGTTGCAAAAAAAAATAAGAACCCAATCAACACATAAGACAAGACAACAAGGAAGAAAAGGGTTGATCTCAAAGTTTGTGAGTACTTACATTTTGGGAATTACTTAAGTTTTCATATTTGTTGTGATATTTATATTTAGATAATTAATTTACACTCGTCCATGGACATCTTATAATAGGTGCTAACATACAAAGAAGAGCCAACCAAACAATTGATCAACATTGGGTTAAGTGAGGCTTGTGAGTATAAGTTGAAGTATTAAGGTCTAATTGAAAAATTTGTAAGTAGCTATGTTGTTTAAATTCACGTGCCTTATAATTAATGGAACAATAAGAAACCATTATATGAATTATATTAACTATGATTTGTCATGGTGTATTAAACATGCACGAAACAAAGTATGAAGAGGAGCCAACATAAGATGTTTTGGCACACTGCACGAGGCATAAATTTGAAAGCATGTGTATGGTTTATGAATCAATCGTTTCTATGGTACACTTTTTTATTTACGCAATCATGTACATTATAATACATAAATGTAGGTTTAGATATTACACTTTATTCTTATATTTGTAAATTGAACATGAATAGTTGGAACGTCAAAAACAAGTCGAACAAGAAAACATATCTTTAAATAACCAAAGTACAATATCACCTACAATTGATCAAGAAATGATGGATGCATGCAGATTGAGTGATGACACCAGTTCAAGTGAGGAATGACAATCAATATAAATGAATGTTACTGGAAGTTGTATGTTTTGGAGTATATATCTATAAAAACCAGAGTTTTTTCTTAATGTAGTGGACATAATGTCCCAATTGCATAATGACATGTTACCAATAAGTGTAACAATTACATATTGGTTCCATTTTGATTATTTTGGACCTTTACATTGTCCCATTTTGTATGACCATGGGTCTCTTATTCATATATAATAAAATGAGTTTCTTATTTTATTGCATTTCTAAATGTTGTAAAATGTTGTGTTGTTGATTAATTAATATGTGAATGATTTACATTGTTGCAAATAAGAGAGGTTTAATCTATTGGATAACACATTAATGCAATCATTATATCAAAATGCAATAACAGAAATATAAAAAATATTTGATTTTGAGATGATTAACTTAAAATTTGTAAAAAAATAATTAATTAAAATATATACATATCGGTGCATTCTTATGAAGTCACAAAATGGTGTCTGAAATAATATAGAAATTGGTTCTTTTTCATAGGTTATACGCACCGGTGCATATTAATAATACTGAAGCACCGATGTATATTAGTTATATTGAAGCGTCGATGCATATAACGTGTGGTAATATATATCATTTTAGAATTTTAAGATGGGAATGTGATAAATACACATTGGTTCTATAAATATAATAACAACAAAGTTGCTTTAAATAACATAAACAAACCAATTTTTTAATGGCACCAACATCTCACCTCGAATATTCAAAATTTCAGTACTTTTCAGTGCACAGGGTAATACAGGTGCCAACACATACAAATTATACAAGCATCGGGATGGACATAAACTAAAAGTGCATCGGTGCATTAATAAAATTAGAAAGGTTCGGTGTTGCATATGAAAACAATGCAGAACCTATGTGTACAAATTATAAGAGAATCGGTGTTGCATACAATAAAATGGGAAACCGGGTTGTAATAACTATAAACACACCGGTGCCTTTTAGTTTTATGTACACAATGGGGAATTTTATATAATGGTGCACCGGTGTCTTTTCATTTTATGTATGCACTAGGGCATTTTGTGTAATGACACACCATTGCCTTTTTGTTTTATGTACACATCGGGGCATTTTATGTAATGGCGCACCAGTGCATTTTTTAGTTTTGTGTACATACGGGGGATTTTTTTTTAAGGGTGCATCGGTGCATTTTAGTTTTAGGTATGCACTAGAATATTTTATGTAAGGGAATAACAGTGAGTTTTGACAGTAAAAGCACTGGAAAAATTAACCTCCACTACAACCTCCTCTTACCCAATTTTTTTAGTTATATGGAACATCCGTTAAAACCTCTGTTAAAACCTCTACATCCAATAAATGAGGTTGTAGCAGAGTTTTTTTTTTATTTTTTTTCCAAATTTTGTAACACTAAAAAACTATGCAAAAACCTTCACTAGAAGTTTTTCTCCTTGTAGTGCATTGGAATCTAGTGGTCCAACCCCTATAGGTTCCTCTGCACTATCTGTAATACTCTTTTGGTCTCTCCCCTAGGTTGGCCCTCATCTCTACCTCGACATTGATGCCTCAGATAACCCTATGGTCATATTGTTCCAATATTTGTCATTGGAGAGATTTGTTAGTTATATTCCACACCAAAAGGATTTGTTTACCTCTTTATTTATTTGATCATCTAAAAATTTATAAAAAATGAATAATTTTAAAATTAGAAAAAACATTTTCACTTACAATGGCCACCCCAGGAAACATATGTGGGTAGTTCTAGCTCCATATCATGTTGGAAGTTCAATTCATTGTATGGATAGTCATCTATAGCAATGATTTGGTGGGACCACTAGTCAAAATAATCCTCATCAAATCCACTAGTCACATGCCCACCTATGATTCTATGTTATTAGATCTACCCATCAGACCATACTGGGATCTTGTATCCTTGGTTGGGTGAATGATATGTATGGATGCATCATTAAGAATTACTCTAAAAATAAGGTAGACAAACTCTTCCATATTTGAAGTTCTTCTATCACCCTATTTTACACTCTATCAAATGGGCCTTCATTTTTGGAAAAACTCCTATGCACCAGTCAAATATTGTTGGTTGCAGGAACTCTACCCCATATTACATCTATGGGCATGTGTCTAAGTTTGGTGCCACTAGCCTAGCTTCTCTAGCTATTATCAGAAGTATGATTATAATTTTCAGACTCGAGTCCTCTATACTATTTATGGGAACTTGGCAACTCATATTTCCAGTCCTCATGGAGCAATAAATGTTGGTGTAATATTCTTGTATCATCAATGTTCCTGCTCCATGACCCCTTCCTTTCAATTTGATCAGTGCCTTATGCCGGGACAAACTTGTGATGAATTAGATATCATCCACTTTTAGCTTTATCAATTTATCATATATGATGAAAGAATCCAGTTCTGGATCCCATTACACTATTCGCATTTGCATCAATTTCTTACATGCCCTCATGTTTGAGCTAGTAAATAAATTGAGAGAACTATAATCAAGGAGGGAATTCATGGCCTCTGTATCATCCACAACATTTTTTTCCACATCCTCATGTTCCCATTCTATCCACATGATAAACATATGCATTTATTGAGTGAATTTTTTCTTATTAGTACTTTTCCTTGGTAGTTTTTGGGCATTTTTGAGCATTTTTTTCATTTCTGGGGACACTCATGCCTCTCCTTGAGGATAGGAGTGAGTAATCACACATGTCCCTCAAGGAATATGAAAGTGGTATCATCTATTCATTCTCCTTGTGAATGCAATGTGTGATTCCGCCTTCCCTTCAAAAATAGGGTTCCCCATTAGCCAAATTTTCAGAAATTTCAAAAACTAAAAGGATGAAATGAAAGAGAATGCGATGGTGAGTTACCTATATCTAATAAAAATAGAGTATGACAATGGAATATTTCACAATATATACATGAATTTTGAGGTTTTTTTTCACTACAAACAAAGGTTTGGTTATAAATGTAAAAAAAATTGGTAAAACCTCATTCTTTCACCCATTTGTTTAGTTTTTACCCACTTTTTTATAGTTCAAAAGACTAATACACCATTTTTATAAATTATTTTGTCTTTTTTAATATCTAATGTGGTCATTTTTTTGGCACACTTATTTATGTTGGACATATTTTCATTGATGTGTTGTCATTGATGTCAACAACCGATCTCATTATGATGTGATCATGAGTTGTTATGAACAACATGCAGAGGAATCTACCTAAATCTCAGGAGAGGCGGTGTATTAGATTTCACAAGATTAGCGCAGTGTAGAAACACCATCGAGAACAAATTCCAAACAAATCAATGATCTTGATCAGTTAGAATCCAAGTACAAAACCAAAAATGTCAAAAGGGAAAGCGCACTACAGAAAACACGATCAGGATTGAAATCCCCATAGTAAAAATACAAAATAATCAATGAAGAATCATGTCCACTAGTATAGATTTCAGGAAAAACCAGGACCGTTAGATGAAGTCAACTTGCTCGAGGTTTAATCGAGGAATCTCAATCCAAGAGAATTGAGAATTAGGAACAAATAAACCAAAGACCCAAAGGCCGAAATAAATATGGAACATTGATCTAAGAGTTGATCACAACCATTGGATCAAGGATTCATGAGATCATAGAGCAACTGAAATCTCGATAGACATTGGATCGTGTTAGGTTGTTTGTGTCAAAGAAGGATCGTTAGATGACATCAAGATTCTCGAGGTTTAGTCGTTGAATCTCACTTCAGGAATTTTGGGAAATGGGAGCATATAACCCAAAGTGCCGAAGGTCGAAATGAATTGATCACAGTCATTGGATCAAGAATTCAGATGAACCTATGACCATTAGACCTAGGAGGAGGACATGTGCCACATCAGGAGATCTACATCAACAAACCACGTCAGCAAGGACATGTGGCACAATCATATGGTGACAAGTGTCTTGGTCCAGTTGGAAATTTAAGTTACGTAAGTCAGGAATCTAGGTGACACGTGGCAGCCACTTGACCAGTGCCAAGTTAGCAGTGACGTCAGGAAGTTACGTCACTCTAGGAGTTTGTCCTTCAGGGGAAACCAACAACTACCCAAAGCGTTGAAGGCCTATGTCAATGTAAATCGTTGATATAAGATCCTCCATATTATCACATGATCGTCATATCAGGAGACAGTCAACTCTGGCGCTGACCACTATGGTGAAAATGAGCCAAGAACATATGAAATTTCTCGAAGAACAAAGCCCCGAAGTAACAAAAACTATTGATATGAAGAATAATATGGGAATCTTCATATCAAGAGATAGTCAACTCCAGTGCTCACCAACTCCGGTGGAAATTGGAACAACAATCACCCAAACCTACAAACCCATGAAGTCCTGGAGTCCCAACGTAAATAGTGGTCGTCCATCTCAACCTTTGATTAAGTCATAGTCGTCGATCAAGTACAAAGGAAATATAGAGTAAAGAGTAAATCACTAAGTAACTCTAACTGTTTATCTACTTCGGGAGCATTCTTAACCGTTGATCAAGCATAGTGGAAGGATAGTGTAAGCAGATGTGTTAACCGATAGCAAGCGGTCACCACCACTTTATGACTTATTCGGTAGGTTATCACTATGGAGGAATTGGACTACTCATATTTCTAGTAACCTAGAGTCCCAGAGTACCGAAGCCCCGAAAACAAATCCAGACCATTGAAATCTATGGACACACGTCAACTCAAGATTAACACTTCGGCAAAATTTTAGTTCGAGAGAATTGGAAGTTTAAACCCTCGAAGCCACAAAGTACCGGAGGAAATGACAACCTTCCATCTCATCGTGAGATTAAAACGTGACTGTTGATCTTGATAAGTATTCAAGAACTCTCTTGGCATAACATCTGGTCACCACCTGCGATCATATGGAATAAAGAAATAAGGGTGAAAGAAGAGGCATCGCTTAAATTAATAAGCACGTAGTTATGCACATGTGGTCTTATGAAAAACATGGTTTGAAGGAAGCACCTCTATAGAATTTGATTTCTGCAATATTTGCATAGAAACGAAATCAAGTTAAAAGAAATTGATCCATAACCTGTGATCGATGTATGAAAAATCACACTCACTAAATTAAAATATTTCACAATAATGTTTGAATAATAAAAAAGATTATTGTTAATTTAATGAAGAGGTGTGATGGTCCAAACAGAGGGACACAAAGCTTCATAGCTCACACCAGTTGGAAAGATATATAAACAAGAAATAATGGTGAGAAGAAAGTGTCTTTGGAGTCCAGATCAGAAGATAAAAATAGTAGCAGAGTCCAAGACGAAGAACTGATGATTCTTATGAAGTGAGGGTGGAAGAGAGGAGCACATAAGGATTCATATCCTTTAAGTGTAAGTTAAAGGAGTTGGTTCTTCCTAGGTTTGGTTCCCTAAAAACAAGGGATTTGGTGCTTCCTAGGGTTGGTTCCCTAAAGAAACAAGGGATTTGATGTTTCCTCGGGTTGGTGCACTGAAGAAGGGGATTTGTGTCTCCTAGAGTTGATGCTCTAAAAAGGATTGGTGTCATTCACTACTATTCATAAAAGCCTTGTAATTTCTATTAATTATGTTTATATAATTGATTTTACAAACAATTCTATGTTGATCTATTGTGGTAATTAACAAAACACAAAAGTAACTACTAATTGTTGAAAAATGGTGACATTGATTCACCCCCCCCCTCTCAGTATTCCAACAATTGGTATCTGAGAAATGTTCCTACAACATAGTCTAGCAACTAGAAGGTAGATCCTGAAGATGGATCAGCAAGAAGGAATGTCTAACAACAAAGAACCATTGTTCAATGAAGGTGTCTATGCTCTATGGAAAATAAGAATGAAAAAAATTATTGTTGTCTCTTGGTTTTGATATCTAGCAATCTGTTGTAGATGGTTACACTGCACCAACTACTCCACCCAAAGATGTTGCAGGAAACAAAATCTACAATGACAACTCAAGAGCAGTTAATGCAATTCTAGGAGGGTTGACAAACTTTATATGTGTGAAGGTTATGCATTGTAAGTTAGCCAAAGAAATATGGGACAAATTGGAGGTTGTATATGAAGGAGATAGCAAAGTGGGAAGCCAAACTACAGACCTATACAACTCAGTTTGAAAATATGAAAATGAAAGAAGAAAAGAATATTGTTGAATGCCTTCATAGGGTAGATGAAGTGGTTAATTCAATCAAAGTAGCAGGAGAAGAACTTACAGATAAGCCTATTGTGAAAAAAATAATAAGTTCATTACCTACGATATATGATGCAAATATTTCTACAATTGAAGATAGGCCTGATCTTGACACACTCACAGTTGATCAACTTCATGGAATTTTTACAGTATATGAAATGAGAAGAGGGAATAAGAAATCATCAAATAGAGAAACAACTTTTAAATAATCTAAAACAAATATGAGTAAGGGGGGAAATACCAATGATGAGTTATCAGATATATCTGATGAGGAAACTACCAACTTCATAAAGAAACTCAAGAAAGGGATAGGGAAATACAAATGAAATATTCCTCTAATATGTTTCAACTGTGGAAAAATTGGAAACTTTGCCAATAAATTTCCCCATCCTAAGTAGGAGGAAAGTGATGATGAAAGAACCTTCAAAAATCAGAAGAAAAGAAACACTAATAATAAAATTAAGTTCTACAAGAAAAAGAAAACGTTCTTTACCCAGGAGGACAGTAATTCATCAGAATAAAATGAAGAAGAAGAACCAGAGCTTCTATTTATGGTAATAAAAACTCAAGATGATAAAAATTTAGAATATGAAGAAGAAGTTAACTTTGAAGAAGAAATCCTTAGGATAATTGAAGAACTAAGAAAAACTAAAAAACAAAACAGGGTACTAAAGGACGAGATTCTAAAGATTAAAGAAGCTACTAAATCAAGAGAGAGGGAAGTTTCCAAAACCATCAAAGAGTCCAAACAGACCATCAATGATTTTAAGTCCTAGCTCCTGGAAGATAATAAAATTGAAGAAGTCATTTTACAACAACTTAATGATAAAAAAACAAGTATGTGAGAAACTAGAAGCTAAGATTAATCTGCTAAAAAGTGAAATTGAGAAAGAAAAGAAGGGATCACAATTTGGAAATAGTTCAAATATCTTGGATGAAATTAACAGTAGTCAAAGGTCGCCAAAAAACAAGACTGGTTTGGGATACACTTAAGACTCAACTTCTACATCACAAGGATCTGCCAATAAAACAATCAGTTACACACATGCTCTAAAAAACTCATTAAGAAAAGAAGATAATGAGGCAAAGATGATACCATTGAAAACTGTTACAAATAAACATAAATCAATACTCCCTACTAGAGTAAAAGATGACAAGAAAAATACAATCATCAGAAGGAATCCCCCTAAATACCTATTTATTGGATATTGTTATTCTTGCAATAATTTTGGACATAAGGAAGTACACTACAAAGCTTATGGACAATACAATCATAGAAATGTCCAAGGATATAAGAACAACAAGTACAATACAGAGAAGAGAAACTATTACTCATTTTACCCTTTGCAATACCTCAATAATGAATTCCAAAAATGCAACAACTATGGTCATAAAACAAGTGAATGTAGATTGCCAAAATATGATAAAAAGACAAATATTTCCCATAATCAAAAGGAATGGAAGAAAAAAAAAACAGAGTGCAATGTAGACTTATATGCAAAAAATCAAGGATGTCAATGGTATATAGACAGTGGATGTTCCAAACACATGACTGGAGATCAAAGTAAATTTCTCAAGTTAAATAAGAAAGGAAAATGAAAAGTAACTTTTGGAGATAACATGTTAGCCAAGATATTGGGAAAAGGCATTGTTAGTTTAGGAAATAATAAAACCAAAGGAGAAGATGTAATTCTGGTAGAAAATATCAAACCAAATATTCTAAGTGTAAATCAGACATGTGATCAGGGTCACATACTTACTTTTGATTCTCAAAAATGTGAAATCTGAAAAAAGGACACTGGAAAGCTAGTGGCAGTTGCACCAAGAACATCTAGGAATGTGTACATCCTTGATATAGAAGAAGAAGACAAATGTTTTTTAATACAAGTAGATGAAAGTTGGCTATGGCATAGAAGGTTGGGACATTTAATCTTTGACAACTTGATCAAAGCCAACGAGAAAATGGTAGTTAGGGACTTGCCAAAAGTGATTAACCCTTCAGATTCTATTTGAAAACATTGTCAAATACGAAAGCAAACAAGAGTTAGGTTCAAAACAAGAGATCTTTCCACAACAAAACCATTAGGGATTATTCACACACATATATGTGGACCAACCAGAACCAAAAGTACTTATGGTGAACAATATTTTATGTTGATTCTTGATGATTACATAAGATTGACCTAGGTATTCTTTCTAAAAGAAAAATGAGAATCCTTTGAGAAATTTAAAATATACAAAGCCCTTGTAGAAAATGAAACAAATCTCAAAATTAAATGTCTGAGGTCAGACAATGGAGGATAATTCACCTCTAAATATTTCATTCAATTCTATGAAAATCATGGTATCAAAAGGCAATTTTCAGCTCCCAGGACTCCTCAACGGAACGGAGTGGTAGAAAGGGAAAACAAAATACTTCATGAAGTTGCAAGAACCATCCTAAATGAAGTTAAGCTTCCAGACAAATTCTAGAGAGATGAAATCTACACAACACTTCACATACTTAATAGAGCTCAGTTGAGACCCAACCATGGCAAAACCCCTTATGAACTATGGTTTGGGAGGCCAGCATCTGTAAAACACTTTAGAATTTTTGGAAGTAAATGTTACATAAAGAATGTTGAAGATAACCTAGAAAAGTTTGATCCAAGATCTAACAAAGGAACATTCTTAGGATATTCATCTAATAAGAAATCATACAGATATTATAATCTTAGACTACTAAAGATAGTGGAAAGTGCCAATGTAAATATAGATGATCTAAAAAAGATCATATCCCAAGGCATTGATAAAAATATCAGCAAGAAGATGATGATGTAAAATCTTAGCAGGAAGATGATGATGTAGAATCTCAGCAAGAAGTTGATAATGATGAAACATAGGAAAATGAACCTCATACTGATGAACAAGACAATGAAGAAACACCTTTCCAATATATCCATCAAAAAGAGTTCAAAAGAATCATCCTGAAAGCCAGATTATTGGAGATAAAAGTGCAGGAGTGGAAACAGGAAGGAAACTCGCTTTTGACTAAGAACAAGAAATGTTATCCTGAATATAACCTAAGTCAGTTAATGAAGCTATAAAAATTAAAGATTGGATAAAATAAATGAATGAAGAACTAGATCAAATAGAGAAGAATCGGACTTGAGAACTAGTTCCAAGACCCAAGGATAAGAATGTGATAGGAACCAAGTGGATCTTCAAGAACAAACTAAATAAAAATTGAGAGGTTATAAAGAACAAAGACAAATTAGTTTGCAAAGGATATTCCCAAGTATAAGGTATGATTTTGAAGAAACTATCGCTCCAGTAGCAAGACTTGAGGCCATCATAATGTTCATAGCATTTGCATGCTTCAGAAATTTCAAAATCTATCATATGGATGTCAAATCAACATTCCTTAATGGAACACTAGAAGAAGAAGTTTGTGTTGAGAAAACAAAAGGATTCTTGTTATCATAAAATCAGGACTATGTGTGCAAATTGAGGATCAAAACATGATTTTTGTGGTGGTATATGTAGATGACATCATAGTTGGGAGTAATCTTACTACACTAAGAAGAAAATTTGCAACCAAAATGCAAGTAGAGTTTGAAATGTCTATGCTAGGAGAACTGTCATTTTTCTTAGGTTTACAAGTAAATCAAACAGAAAATGGAATATTTGTTTCCCAAACCAAATATATCAAGGAAATGTTGAAGAAATTCCAAATGGAAGACAATAAACCTATGGGTACTCCAATAGTCACTGGATATAAACTAAGTATAGAATATGACTCACCAAAAGTAGACCAAACGATGTGTATATCTATGGTTGGAAGTTTTCTCTATTCAACAACAACGAGACCTTACATCATGCAGGTTGTAGGACTCATGGGGAGATTTCAATAGGCACCTAAAGAAACTCACTTAAAAGAAGTAAAAAGAATATTCAAATACCTTCAACGCACCCTAGAACTAGGATTATGGTATCCAAAAGATAAATACTTCAATCTAACTGCATATACTGATGCATATTGGGTAGGTAGCATAGATGATAGGAAAATAACCAATGGAGGAGCATTTTTCTTAGGAACAATTCTGGTAGCATGGTCAAGAAAGAAACAAACATCCACATCACTCTCTACAGTAGAGGTAGAATACATTGTTGTTGCATCCTACTGCACACAAGTTCTTTGGATGAAGAAAACTTTAGAAGACCTACAAATAAGATATAATGATCCTATTACTATTAACTATGATAAATTTAGTGCCATAAGTATCTCTAAAAATTCACTCATGCATTCTAAAACCAAACACATCCCAATTAAATACCATTTCCTAAGAGATCAGGTTACCCAAAAAATAGTTAAAATAATGTATCTAGACACCAAAGAACAGATTGCAGACATTTTCACAAAACCTTTTCCCATGAGTACTTTTGAAAATCTTCGGCAGAAATTAGGAGTAATTTAAAAACCTCATTAAAAAACCGTAAAATCATATTAGAAGGGGCACATGGTCAAGGGGAGCATTTCCATAGGCGGAGTGAAGAAATATCCCCTCTGATATTGATGTCAAAGTGGGAGAGTAACTTCAAAGGGGAGAAGCATCATCACAGGGGGAGTTTGTGTATGAAGTTAGTGTGTTTCCCTCAATAAAAAAGGGGGATATTGTTGGACATATTGACATTGATGTGTTTTCATTGATGTCAAATTTCGATGTCATTATGATGTGATGATGAGTTGTTATGAACAACATGTAGAGGAATCTACCTAAAGCTCAATAGAGGAAGCGTATTAGATTTCACAAGATCAACGCAATGAAGAAACACCATCGGGATCAAATTCTCAATAGATCAATGCTCTTGATCATTTAAAATCCAAGTACAAAACCAAAAATCTCAAAAGGGAAAGTGAATTGCAGAAAACGCGATCAGGATTGAAATCCCCGCAATAAGACTACAAAAGAATCGAGGGAGAATCATGTCCACTGATATAGATTTTGGGACAAACCAGGACCGTTAGATGAAGTCAACTTGCTCAAGGTTTAATCGGGGAATCTCACTCCATGAGAATTGAGAATTGGGAATGAATAAACCAAAGACCCGAAGACTGAAATAAATCTAGACCATTGATCTAAGAGTTGATCACAACCATTGGATCAAGGATTCACGAGATCCAGAAATAGAGAAAATCCTGACAACTGTTGGATCGTGTTAGGTGGTTCACATCAAATAAAGATCATTATATGACATCAATATGCTTGAGTTCTAGACATCGAATCTCATTTCATGAGTTTTTGGAAATGGGAGCGTATAACCCAAAGTGTTGAAGGAAGAAATGAATTGATCACAGTCGTTGGATCAAGAATTCAGATGAACCTATGACCATTCGATCTAGTATGAGGACATGTGCCACATCAGGAGATCCACTTCAACAAACTATGTCAGCAAAGACACATCGCACAATCAAATGGTGACAAGTGTCTTGTTCCACTTGGAAATTTAGGTTACGTAAGTCATGAATCTAGGTGACATGTGGAAGCCACTTGGTGAGTGCCAAGTCAGCAGTTATGTCACTCTGGTAGTTTTTTCCTTCAAGGGAAACCAACAACTACCTGAAGCGTCGAAGGCCGAAGTCAATGTAAATTGTTGATCTAAGATCCTCCAGATTCTCACATGACTATCGGATTAGGAGACAGTCAACTCTAGCATTGACCACTCTGGTGAAAATGAGACAAGAACATATGAAATTACCTGAAGAACGAAGTCCCAAAGTAACGACAAACATTGATCTGAAGAAGAATATGGGAACCATTAGATTAGGAGACAGTCAAATCCGACGCTGACCAACTCTGGTAGAAATTGGAACAACAATTACCCAGACCTCTAAACCCCTGAAGTCTCGGAGTCTCGAAGTAAATAGTGGCCATCCATCTCAACCTTCGATTAATTCATAGTCATTGATCAAGTACAGAGGAAAGATAGAGTAAAACATAAATCAAGAAGTAGCGTTAACCATTTATCTACTTCGGGAGTGTTCTTAACCATTGATCAAGCATAGTGGAAGGATAGCGTAAGCAGAGGTGTTAACCAACAACATGCGGTTAGCACTACTTTATGAATTATTCAGTAGATTATCACTCCTGAGGAATTGGAGTACTCAGGGTTCTAGTAACCCGAAGTTCCAAAGTACAGAAGCCCCAAAATAACATCCAGACCGTTGAAATCTATGGACACACGTCAACTCAAGATTAACACTTCGGTGAAATTTTAGTCCAGGAGAATTGGAAGTTTAAACCCCTGAATCCATGAAGTAGTGGAGGAAACGACAACCATCCATCTCATCATGAGATTAAAACGTAATCGTTGATCTTGATAAGTTCTCAAGCACTCGCTTGGCCTAGCATCTAGTCACCACCTACTGTCGTACGGAATAAAGAAATAAGGATGAAAGAAGAGGCATGGCTTAAATTAATAAGCCCATGGTTTTGTGCATATGGTCATATGAAAAACATGGTTTGAAGGAAATGTAGAATTTGATTTCTGCAATATTTGAAGAGACATCAAATCAAGTTAAAATAAATTGATCCATAACCTATGATCGATTTATGAAAAAGAAAACTCACTAAATTAAAAGATTTCACAATAACGTTTGAATAATAACAGAGATTATTGTTAATTTAATTAAGAGGTGCGATGGTCCAAACAGAGGGACACAAAGCTTCATAGTTTACACCAGTTGGAAAGATATATAAATGAGAAATAATGGTGAGAATAAATTGTCTCTGAAGTCCATATCAGAATATGAAAACAGTAGTAGATTCCAAGAAGAAGAACTGATGATTCTTATGAAGTGAGGGTGGAAGGGAGGAGCACGAAAGGATTCATATCCTTTAAGTGTAATTTAAAGGAGTTGGTTCTTCCTAGGTTTGGTGCCCTAAAAACAAGGCAGTTGGTGCCCTAAAGAAACAAGGCAGTTGGTGCTCTAAAAATGATTGGTGTCCTTCACTATTCTTCATATAATCCTTGTAATTTCTCTTAATTATGTTTGTATAATTGATTTTACAAACAAGTATATTGTTGATATATTGTGGTAATTAACAAAACACAAAAGTAATGGATAATTGTTGAAAAAGGGTAATATTGATTCACCCCCCACCCCCCCTCTCAGTATTCCAACAATTTATACTAAGAGGGGGGGTGAATTCATATAGGATTGTTTTCATTTATTACAATATTTATCAGTTTCTTACTTTACCATCCATAAGAAGTTAATGATAAATATATATACAACCATACAATCCAAAGTAAATAGAGATTTAACATGGAAACCCAAATGGGAGAAAACCACAAAAGTTATCTTTATAATCTCATGTAGGAACCAACCTATTGTTACAATATGTGCATGCACCAAACTGCAAGAGACACCAATATCCTCAGCTGAGCACCAACTCAGCAATGCTTGTAGGAAAAAGCATACAAATGTTATATTTGCAAGAACCAACCTGCAGGAGACAACAATCCCCTCAGTTGAGAACCAACTCAACAATGCATGTAGGCACCAACCTACATCTACAATATTTGTAGGAACCAACCTGCAGAAGACACCAATCCCCTTGGTTGAGCATAAACTCAACAAGATGTAAGCACCAACTTAATGGAAACACCAATCTCCCAGAATGTCAACAATACTGAATTTTGTCTTTACTTCAATCCTTCTCCTGCATAAATATTTTTCTTTGTAATTTCTCCACCAGTTCACAATCTACATAATTTTAGAATTTCGTTAGACCTTACACCTCCCAACCACCCTCATAAGATTGCATTTCTCTTTCTTACATTCTTTGGCACCTGAAAAATGTTGAGCTTTGAATTCTCTTCCACACTCACATCTCTTTCATTCTCACATTCGCATTATTCCACTTTCAGTTCTACAATCTCAGAAATTCTCACTCACTCACTTACACTCTCAAAATGATTCGAGCATCTTTATTTATAGAGCCCATATACCAATGGTTTTTCCACAAAGATATAGCATGCTTAATGGGTCAGCTCTAGATCCTTAGATATTCCTTCAAGTTAGGTTGTATAACCTTCAAAATTGGTCTCAATTTCTCCCTACACAATATGTTCACAATCCATTAGTGCTCATCCACCGTTGGATCAAACCACTATTGAATGTCAACAATCGATCTGCCAACTTATTTCCCACCAAATCACTAATCAGACCACCATTCTCACAAACCTCAACTCTCAACAAGTCTCAGATGTCACGTGGAATTTATTTTGGTCATTGATATTCTCACTTCCCATCAAAACATGCAATATTCCCTCAAATATCGGCAGGAGTCTGATCTTCAATTGATTTTGTCTCATACGTCAATTTGTGGGCTCGATTACTTCACTGTACATCGATACCATCAAGTCCACTGAGTCATCGGTATACTAACCTTCCCAATCCTTTAACTTTGCACCCACAACATTTTTTGCCCAATCCGATATACTGAGCCATCGGGCTCAGCGGGCCACCAACCCATGAGACTTCAACCATACGCCTTTAACGATAATTTGACAGCAATTGTCCAATCTATTTTTGGATTAGATCTCGATTGTTAATTTAGTTCTCACATGACACAAACCTTCAACTCATTGTAACCGTCTGATCATATCGTTGACTAGATCTTAGTTGTCAATAGGTTCTTCAATCATTGATACTACCGATCTTAACATCCCACCAGTCTCACTAGGCTATCGGTTCCTTAGTCCTTCAAAACTGCATCACCCCTTCAACCTTTTGGTATCTGATATGGAACCTTGCTTCATGGAACTGCGTCATTGGGTAATCGTCCCACTAGGACATCGCCCCCCCTCGAAACGTTAACACTACAATGGTATTAGAATATTTAGATATCTGATCTACTGGTATCCTAACATGGAATATGATGTGATCTCCACGTGGACCCCTTCCACATGTACTAGATGATGTGGCACTAGTACATGATTTTTGACATCATCGCGGCCTCCATCCTTATTCAATCACTATGCTGACTTGGTACTAGTGCATGTCCTGACACATGGCTACTGAAATCACCTCTGTGTGGAAGTATGCTACATGTGAAGTATTACATGGCTATTGTCATGGCTTTAACATAGTTTCAATCGTGGCATTGACGTGGTGTTGCCAATCGCCCATTAGCGCACCGACCTATCAGGCCCTTGTTGGGTATGTATTATATTCTTTGCATGGATAGAATTAGTGTCTACATTGCATTGGGCATGCAGGGGGGGAAAGTGACCCATTTCCCAGGGTGTCGCAGGAGGACGAGAGCGCCCTTGTGTGGGGTTTTGGGGGCAGTGCCCCCGAAAAAAAATTGGTGGTTTTTTGCATATGTTTTTTGGTGGCTTTTCGACATGTGGTTTTCGTCGATGGTTTTCTATTTCTGGTTAAGGAATTAAGGTTTTTGACTAATATAGTTTATTGTATTAGGGTTTTGGATGATACGGGATCCTATATGTATATTGTATTATAAACAATCTATGGTGTGAGATGAATATAGAAGATGTTAGTTTTCCCGGTTTGGTTTTCCAGGGGAAAAATCTTTGTGTAATGTGTGTATTTTCCATTATATCTTTTCTATTATTTTATTGAAAATATGTTTGCAGTAAATAATTGTACAAGGTTAAAATATACATCCCTCAATACTTTAACATTCAATTTACACCTGATTCGGTATTGAACCTTGCCATCCATGTCCCAGCCATCAGGTTTACTAGCCTACCAGGCCACCGAGACTTTTGCACTGACATTGTTCTCATTCAATCATCTTATTTATTGTATGTAACCTTTTCACTCTATGTTATAACCACCAGGTCTATTAGGCCACCGTTCCCTTGGAACTTTAACATGTTACTTCAACTATCTTCTCTAATCCATTATATGATATCACGTTGCACTAACGTGGTTTCCACATGGACTCCTTCTACATCTATTGACTTACATGACAATGACATAGTATGGGACATGAAACTGATATGGATTTGATGTGGCATCAACCACCAGCCGATCATTCCACTGACCCATCGAGGCTTCAATGTTGCAATGATGTTCCACTCTTCCGATATCTCAATATTTGGTATGTTGGGCCCTATGGAAAAATGGTAACTTTTCGTTCAGGATTCTATATCTCTTCCATTCATATTCAAACTTTGTAATGTCACCTTTTGAATTATAAACCCATCAAAACCAATTTCCCTTATGCATGTGGGATTTATCTTTTACTTTATTTCTTCGATTAGGTCAACCGGGCCATCAAGACCTCCCTTTCCAAGATTATCATTTCTCATGTCTTCAACATATTCTTAAGCTTCATTTGCACCTTCAGACTTAACTCTATATCTCCCATTGTTTCTCTATGCCTGAAATTTATCAACTGGTGATCACTCAACCACTTAAATCTTCACCTATAGTTTCAAATTGTGATCAGAAATATGTTGAGCGCACAAGACCTAACTTCGATATAGAAGCATGCACCCACATCTACAACTAGGAAACCCTTTGGTTATATTTCCTCTTTCAGGTCTTATTCACAATATGGATGCTTCTAGCCTTAGTAGCCTCCCCTTGCATTTTTGACATCAATGAAAAAAAAATTGAACAAACTCTGCCTTTGTCATTGATAGCAAAACTTCGTCAATATGAAACTCCTCATGTCTTCTTTTCACAATTTTTCTCTCATCTAAGATGACTACTTCCATGTTTGTTTCCATATCTTTATTTCTACAGATCTCTCCTTTTCATATATTTATTTCTACAAATATCCCCCTTTATCTTTACTCTTCCCCTTTTACATCAATGGAAAAGGTATTTTCTCCCCCTTACATATTACTCTTTATTCTCTACTCTGCAACCAACACCCTTTTCTCTTTTTCTACATCACCCCCTGAGCTTGTGCTTCTCCATGAAATTTTCATCAGATCCTTGTTCTTTGTCTGCATGCTCATTTTCAACAATGTCCTTTGACATAAAGAGTCACTTCATACAAAAAACTCACAAATTATTATATCAACATTACATCTTTATTTCTCAATTTCCCTTTTCTTCCAATTAATTTGAATGTATAAACAAAAGAGGCATAGATTTACTTTTCGCGATCAATTATTTATATTTTGGATCTTTCCTTCTTTTCTATTTTTTTTTGTACACCTACAATTTTCACATCTCCATGTGATTTGATTCTTCAAGATGATATATTCATCCATATATTATAAGGGATCTTCCAAATTTTGATCTTCATCATGCTAATCAATTTTTGCAAGAAATGTCAAAATTCCTTTAGGATGTAGTATTTCCAACCACTCTCAGCAAATTCATCAAGGGATTCATCTTCTTCACTTTCTTTGTCTCAAATTTGGGAACATAGAGATTTATCATCTTCATATTCTCTAATTCTATTGATATTAGTGGTTTATTCTTCTCATATGTGTCTCAGTACACATGCTTTCTGAACCTGTCATTAATTCTTCCTTTGCCAAAAGAAAATCGTAATAACCTCTTTGACTATCCTATTTTCAGTGAATTCAAATCTGTTGTAACAGGATGTCGTTAGTTGTGAAGCTTTCTGAAATGATAATATTGTTTCAAAGGTTTTCACATGTATTATAGATATACCATATTTCCATGGATGGTTGTAATTTAGTCAAAGATACCATATGATCATTCCAACTATCATCAACTCTAATTTTGTTGTCCATCATTTACATCTAAAAAATATGTTATCAATTTCAATTTGTTCTTTCTTCATTACTCAACCATTGTATTCTATGTCACAATGGAATCATGCTTGTAAATGACAAGCATCCCAGCTTCTCTCTAGTAGTCTATTCCTAACATCCTTGCAGAAACTCAGTCCAAAATTCGGAGGGAGAACTTCTTCTCATAATCTTCTTGCAATGGTGATTTTGTTAAACTTGTGGAAGTCTTTGTACCAATCTTATCCTCTTTGAGTTCTTCAACTTCATACTTCATCATTTCCTTTACATAGGCTTGTTTCTTGGGAGCCTTCTTCTTTTTCTCTACTTTGTCATATGCCAATTTTCATTACAACTTAAACAAATTATGGAACTCACTTTTCCATACCTTCATGGATTATCCTTAACCTTGCTTCCTTTTTTACTTGGTTGATTAGCTTTGTATGCTTGAAGTATTTCCTTGTCATATGATTTCGAGATTGTTTGAACTCGTTGCAATCATTGTCTTCTTTATTTTATCAATATTCTTATCCCATCATTCAATACTAGTTCCTTTTCCTTCATAGCAACTTCACTATCAACTTCATGGTCTTTCCTTACATGTCCCATCCTTTTTAAAAATGTCTCCTTATATTTAGAAATATCAACTTATTCTACCTCTCTTATCAAGTTCTCCTCAGATGTATTTTCAAGATGTTGATTTAATTCCTTGGTCTGATTGACATCAAGAAACCCCATCTCTGCATGAAACCATTTTCCTAGTCACACCATTCACAAACTGTGGTCCATTGGTTGTGTGATCTAAGCATCCATTTTTTTCTAGGAGTGCAGTCTGCACTAGCATGGATATATTTTCTTCTTGTTTTTGTTAATTCTTCCAAACTTTTGCAGTTCCTTTTTTTTTTTTGGTGATGGTGTTATGTTTTTTTGTTTTGTGCATACCAAGCTAATTCACATTATTCCTTATTTTATTTTTCTTGTTTTCTCTTCCATGCCTTTGTATATTATTTTCTAGAAAATTATGTCTTGATTCTTCTACAGTCTCGTTTTATGTGTCCATAGTTATTGTATGTGTAACATTCACCATTGTAATGTAGGGGAGAAAATGGGTTGTAGTTTCTATCAGCATTCCCATGAAAGCCTCTAGTCTTGTTGTTCATATGATCATCATTTTAATTATCGTGAGAGATTATACTTATATTTCTCATATAATCATTTGTTCCTTAACCTTTGCAATCTATTGCCTTATCCCATCCTTTTCAAAAATGTCTCCTTATCTTTAGAAATATCAGTTTCTTCTACCTCTTTTATCAAGTTATCCTAAGATGTATTTTCAGGATGTTGATTTAATTCCTTGGTCTGATTGACATCAAGAAACCCCATCTTTGCATGAAACCATTTTCCTAGTCACACCATTCACAAACTGTGGTCCATTGGTTGTGTGACCTAAGCATCCATTTTTTTATAGGAAAGCAGTCTGCACTAGCATGGATTTATTTTCTTCTTGTTGTTGTTTCTTCTTCCATACTTGTGTGGTTCCTTTATTTTGTTTGGTGATGGTATTATGTTTTTTTTTTTGCATACCAAGCTAATTCATGTTATTCCTTATTTTATTCTTCTTGTTTTCTCTTCCATGCCTTTGTATATTCTTGTCTAAAAAATTATGTCTTTTTTCTTCTACAGTCTCGTGTTATGTGTCCATATTTATTGTATTTGTAAGATTCACCTTTGTAATGTAGGGGAGAAAATGGGTTGTATTTTCTATCAACATTCCCATGAAAGCCTCTAGTATTGTTGTTCATATGATCATCATTTTAATTATCGTGATAGATTCTACTTATATTTCTCATATAACCGAGAAAGATATTTCAATACATGGTTGTGCAGGGTCTTCTTGATGGAGTAGCTCTTCTAAAATTGTTCTTATCTTTATTAAGTGAAAAAATAGTCTTTTTTGGCCATGATTTCTTTCCTTGTTGGCATCACTGTGATTGGAACCTTTAAGAACATTTGCATAGCTTTCAGGATTCTCTTTAATTTTCTAGTTTGGTGACTTAGGGCTTGCATCTTCTTCAAGGTTCTTCTGATTTTCATCATAAACAAAGTTTGTCTTGATGAATTGTGACCTTTGAAAGATAAGTATATTATCTAATAATTTTGTACTCTTTCCAAACTTCAATCTTCCATTCAAATAATAATTTTTTTTCTCTAGTTCCTTTCTTAAGGAAATGATTTCATCCTTTATCTTCTCACAATTTTATTCCTTTTATTTTAGTTGTGTTATGTACAAGATCTATCATAATAAGTAGAAAATAGAAACACTGCAACAAATACCAACGGAGGAACAAAATGTAGAGAACCAAAAAACCAAATATGATACCTTTATTGATAGAAAGAAAAGTTTGCATGTCTCTTCAAGCGGGAAACCTACAGCAGAGATATGCTCTATTACAATAATTCTGAAGATAAGGCTCTCTCATTCCTTCTACCCTTATTTATACTAATTTTATCTCCTAAAGAAAATTCTAGAGGAAGAACTATCTATAAGAAGAAGCTTATATTAGGTCTTCTTACATTAGACTTGTTCACATTATTAAATAAGCCTTATTAACTAATGTTGGCCTTTATTACACGAAAAATATATTATTCTACCTACATGAGGGGTTAGGGAGGTTACGTCCCTAACATGCACTCCCCATTGAAGAATATCCTTTTCCTCAAGGATTGAGATGAGAAAATTGTTGCAGAATGGTGGTCGGATCCCAGGTGGCATCTTCTGGAGTTGTATCTTTCCATTGTGTTATCACTCCAAGAGTCACCCCCAGACTGCAAATGGGAGTGAGATTGGTAACATACAAATTTCTTTAATTTTGGTTTGAAATCAAGGATCAACAAGACATCAAAGAAAGGAAGAGACAACAGATATCATTGTAGATCAATGATGGACCATTGGGTTATGGAGGCATAAACAGTCTACTCATTGAAGGAATTTAAGCTCCCTATCAGACAAAAGATTTGTATAATGATGAAGAGAAGAATAAGAAAATTAGAATAAAGACGATTGTTTGCTAAGCAAAGATCCTCTCTTCAAAGAGAATTTATATGTGTATGAATAGTAAACAATGATTAAATAGGAAAGCTTACAATAGATCCTCCATTACATCAAGAATTTATCAATCAAAGGAAAATTGTAATCCTTAAAATCAGCAATACATTCAAACAAGATGAAGAATATAACATAGAACATAGAAGACAAATCCGATGAAATAACTTGTATGAATCTTCAATAACATACAATTTACAACTACATGCCCCTCCATCTTACAAACTGAAAAATACAGTCATTCCATTTCTCAAAACCTCCCTCGGTCTTGGGACCCACCTTCATTATATCATTCATCAGATGTATTTATAATCAAAATAGAAGATAACATCTAGGAGTGTGATCTGGCCTTCCTATCCTAGGATTTTCCACAAAAATCTACAAGTCTAACATATGTACCAACAAATCTAACAAACTGCTAAAATCAAGGAGCACATTGGCAACCAAAAATGAATGACATGTCTTGTTGCTTGCGCATCTCTTCTCCAGTGTCATGTGTCTTCTCTTGTCTGTCTTGTTCCTTATGTCAGAAGGAAACTTTGTTCATTATGGGCCTATAGGAAAAACTGCCCTTTGTGGTACTTTGGGCTGACAGTATTTTGTCTCTTCAGCCAGACCCTCCATGCTTCCATTCAAATGGGTAGTCAATGTTCAACCACCATTCCTTCTTTCACTAATTGATTTCTTCTTGGGATCAGTACGGGGCTTAACTCCTATATTTGTTGCCATACATTGCTCTTGGATTGGGCCCTATATAAGCACGTGATTGTGGAATTTGTGAAGGGCGGTTTGGATCCACACCACTCTGACCCCTACAATCCACCACCAACTACCACATACCTATTTAGCTATACTTTGGTTTTTGTTGCGGGACCGCTCTAATATTTTAACCTGTGAGCACTTTCTATCCCTACAATGAAGTGTGGTCGTCGATCTTGTCGCAATCTATGATTTGGGAAAGACCTGCTTTTGTTGCCACTCGTCGCTCTTGGAGGGACCGTATATCAGCACATGATTGTGGAATTTTCCAAGGGTGGTTTGGATCCACACCACTTTGACCCCCACAATCGAACACCAACTTCCACGTACCTCTTTCTCTATACCATGGTTTTGATTGCGAGACCTCTCTAGAATTTTAATGTTTGAGCATGTTTCGTCCCCACAATTAAGTGTGGCCTTCGATCTGTTGCAATCTGTGATCTAGGTAACCCTGTTATTTTATCGTCCTTGCTAAAATTTATCCATCTGCGAAATCGAGAATCCATTTAACCATGTTTAGAGACGGAGCCAATTTTGGCGCTTGGGAGCTTTGAATGTTGAGAAAGAATATCTCCTGAAGTAACTTTCTCCCAATTGATGTGACATCCTCTCATTACTTCGAGACTTAGGGCTTCAGGAAATTTTGAATAAGGGCATGAATATCTCTCAAAGTGACTTTATCTTGGTTGACGTGGTAGTCTCTCATCACTTCGGGACTTCAAGACTTTGAAGCTTATGTCTGGTTGTTAATCCTTGCGTGACTTTGAAACTATGAATGCACGAGAGAAGTGAAATATGAACTATACATGGGATCTCGTCCATTGAAAAAATGAATCTGTCTTCTTGCTTATATTTCAAGCCCGAAAAGTACTGCTTTGAATGCTACGTTTGGATGTTTCCTGTGCAAACAAAGGACTTGGTCAGCCTACTGTGAGATCAATTTCAGCAGCGTCGCTTTCCATATCTAGAGTTCACAACGCCTTTGAGTTACTTTTGTCGATGCATATGTTTGTGATAACATCAGGCTCCAACTGGGATGGTGGCCTCCCTATGAGGCTTCCAAGAACCTTAGCAGTTCCATTCACCTTATGCACTGGGCTATGGACTCATCTATGTAACCAACCTCTAAACACTTCTAATAATTTTCGCTTATTCAAGAAAACTGAAAGACCCATAGTAAACTAAGGAAAGAAAGGCTTGGGAATTGAGATTATTACCTACTGCAAACTTGAAGGAATAAATTGCTCGGGAAGCGAGCTTATTTCCTACACTACCCTACCTCTAACCAAGTATGAAATATGTTCAAGTAAAAGAAGATTTCCACAGTAGCCATTCAAGTAATTTCAAGACTGAGATGATCTTGTGTCTATCATTGATCAATAGATAAAAACATAAATATACTAACACTGATAGAGAATCCTTCAGAAAACCATACTCACCTGTGAATGTTGGTGAAATAAAATTTGAAATTTTCAGAAAATCTGAAAAACTTGACTCCAACAAGGCTGCAAATGAATTTTTGAAACCAAGATCAGAAACCTATTGATCCTTAGGAAAAAATTATCATCCATGAATGCCTCTTTTCTTGAAAACCAATATCCTTATTTCTCTTTCATAAGCAGATTTTGGTCATCAGGAGAGACAACTTCTTCTTTAAAATAATGATCACGAGATAATTGTACAAGTGAATTTAAATCATACTGATAATGCTCAACTATGAACATATGATTATCTATAAAATAATATGTTATCTCATGCTCAAAATATTTTGTAAACTAATCATAAACATGACATGCATCCCTGTCTATAGGAAAATATGAGCATACTGAAGAATCTAGTTCCAAATGTAAAACATACTTACAACCTTGCTACTGTTTCAGATCTGATTCATACTCACTATATTTTTGTTGTTCATCTAAAATATACTGACAGTCCTCTTGTTGTTCATCGTGTGCATGCAGATTTTCAAAATATACTCAATCTCGAATCTTCTTGCTAGCGCAGATATTATCCTCAAATTCTTCAACATATTCAAATAAGTGTTTTAAGGATGAATATTTCCTTTCTCGCAAGATAAAGACAAGATCTGAATATTGAGCCATAACATAGTATACCATGGAAGTAGTCTTGGAAGGTCATATTTCTACTGGCATGTTATGATAAAAAATGTAAAAACTCTTGTTGAAGACACCCAAGGATTCCTCTTCCCCTCTCCTCAAAGCATAAAAATCAGCCAAGTACTGATCAAGAGACATGTTCTCACCCTAACACTTTAAAAAGGCATTGCACAACTCGATCCAAGAACCAATGGAATCAGATCTCAAACCCTTAAATGACACAACAACATCTCTGAAAAAATATTTGGAGAACAAACTCATTGTAACATCGTCATGAACTATCTCAAAACTGATCAACAAAGTTCTCAAAGGTCTCCAAATGCCTCTTAGTTGTAAAGTGATCTTCTATAGAGAACTGAGGAATATACTCAAGGAAATCAAGAGGATAAGGATGAAGGTGATATGGTAGCCTTAGGTTCAAACATATTGTCTCTGATTCTAGTTTGAAAACTAGTGGGCTGGATATGAGGTTTAACAAAATGATGGCAAGGTTCAACAATGACAACAAAAGGTGATGAGATAATACAAGGCTTTGAATCGGTTTCAACCTCCTCAAGGCTACAAGGGTGATCAAATTCAAGAGGGATTTCAATACAAATCTCATCATTATGGATAGGTTGAGTTCAACATACAAGATCAACATCTACAACATAGGCAGAAAGCAGGTATTCTTCTTCCAAGGATGGATATATAAAGGAAGGTTGATGATCATCCAAATAAACAAAGCAAAGGATAATCATTTTGATATGTAAACGGAAAGAGAAAAATGAGTTGATAAAGAAAAATAAGAGTTCATGGAGAAATCTCATAAGATGATACATGGTCATCCCCTTTCATATGGTCATTTGTTTTTCAATGGGATCCTCCCCAATGGAGTCTTTTATTGTGGAGTTTTCAGGTAGATGATTACAACCAATTTTTTGTGTCCCTGTCTTATTGTTAAGAACCAAATACTGAATACAAAAGCACCACAATAGATATAAGAGAACAATATGCAAAATATTCTTTGTTACCATCAAAGCCTTAGGGTAGGGCAACACCATACAATGGATCCTATTATGGAAGGGATTCTCTCCTGTTCACTTGCCTCTTCGAGGGGGCATCCTCCTATTGAGTTACCGCTCCAAATACAATATTTCTCTTCATGTCTCATTACATTGCTTGAACCCCTTTATATAGTGCTACCATCACCTAAAAACATTCTAGAGGAGGAATCTTCTAGAAGTAGAACCTTCTAAGAAGTTCTCTTACATTTATTATATCTAATTACCCATTTATTATATCTAACTACCATAGTGGGCCTTATTTAATAATATAGTGNAGATACCTTACACTTATCTACCATCAAGAGATGGATCTATGTCATTCTCCCAGGGAAGATATCTTCACTTTCATCCCCGACAATGACGCCATTAATGTTATCACTCTAAGAGTCACCCCCAGACTGCAAATGGGAGTAATCTTGGTAACATACAAATTTATTTAATTTTGGTTTGAAATTAGGGATCAACAAGACTTTAAAGAAAGGAAAATACAACAAATATCATTGTAGATCAGTGATGGACCATTAGGCTATGGAGTCATAAACAGTCTACTCATTGAAGGAGTTTAAGCTCCCTATCAAACAAAAGATTTGTATAATGATGAAGAGAAGAATAAGATAATCAGCATAAAGAAAAATGTTTGCTAATAAGAGATCCTCTCTACAAAGAGAATTTAGATGTGTCTGAACAGTAAACAATGATTAAATAGGAAAGCTTATAGTAGATCCTCTACTGCATTAAGAATCTATCAATCAAAGGAAAATTTCAATCCTTAAAATCAACAATATATTCAAACAAGATGAAGAATAGAACAGAGAACATAGAAGACAAATCTGATGAAACAACTCATATGAATCTTCAATAACATACAATTTACAGCTACATGCCCCTTTGGCTTACAAACTAAAAAAATATAGTCATTCCATTTCTCAAAACCTCCCTCGGGCTTGGGCCCCACATTCATTATATCATTCATTAGATGTATTTATAATGAAAACATAAGACAACATCTAGGAGTGTGAGTTGGCCTTCCTATCTTAGGATTCTCCACAAAAAGATACAAGTCTAACATCTGTACCAACAGATCTAACAAACTGCTAAAATCAAGGAGCATGTTGGCAACCAAAAATGAATGACATGTCTTGTTTCTTGGGCATGTCTTCTCTAGTGCCATGTGTCTTCTCTTTTCTGTCCTGTTCCTTCTGTCAGAAGGAAACTCTAGTCAGTATGGGCCTGCAAGAAAAACTACCCTCTATGATACTTTGGGCTGACAGGTTTTTGTCTCCTCGGCTAGACCCTCCATGCTTCCATTTAAGGGGGTAGTCGATGTTGAGACATTGTTCCTTGTTTCATTAAATTATTTCTCCTTGGGATCAGGATGGGGCTTAACACATAGCTTTGTTTCCATGCACTTCTCTTGGATTGGGCCCTATACAAGCACGTGATTTTGGAAGTTGCCAAGGGTGGTTTGTATCCACACTGCTTCGACCCCTGCAATCCACCACCAACTGCCACATACCTCTTTAGGTATACCATGGTTTCAATTGCATGATCTCTCTAAGATTTTAGCATTCGAGCACTTTCTATCCCCGCAATGAAGTGTGGTCGTCAATTTTGTTTTAATCCGCGATTTTGGAAAGCCTTGCTTTTGTTGCCATGCATCGTTCTTCGATGGACTATATATCAGCACGTGATTGTGGAAGTTGCCAAGGGTGGTTTGGATCCACACTGCTTTGACCGACACAATCCACCACAAACTACCACATACCTCTTTTGTTATACTATGGTTTCGATTGCGGGACCACTCTAGAATTTTAACGTTCAACCATGTTCTGCCCCCGCAATGAAGTGTGGTCGTTGATCTATTGCAATATGTGATCTGGGTAACCCTGTTATTTTAGCACCCTTGCTAAAATTTATCTGTCTGCCAACTCCATAATCCTTTTAACCATGTTTAGATATGGATCCAATTTTGGCGCTTGGGAGCTCTGAATGCTGAGCAAGAATATCTCCCGAAGTAACTTTCTTCCGATTGACATGGCATCCTCTTGTTACTTCGGGACTTCGGGATTCGGGAGATTTTGAATACGGGCATGAATATCTCCCGAAGTAACCTTCTCCTGCTTGACATGGTAGCCTCTCATCACTTTAGGACTTCGGGACTTCGAAGCTTCTTTCTGGTCATTAATCCTTACACGTCTTAGAAACTCTGAATGCACAAGAGTCGTTAAATATGAACTATACATGGGATCTCTGCCATTGAAAAATTGAACATGTATTCTTGTTTGTATTTAAACCCTGAAAAGGACTGCTCTGAATGCTACGTTTGGACATTTCCTGTGCAAACAAAGGACTTGGTCGACCTCCTGTGAGCTCAATTTCAATAGCGTCGCTTTCTAGATCTCGAGTTCACAACGCCTTTGAGTTACTTTTGTCATTGCATATGTTTGTTCTAACTCACTGAAATAACACTTCCTTGATGGTGTGTTGACGGAGATGACTCTCTCACTGGTCTAAGAATGCTTGGGGTTGCAACCAAATGGAACCTTCTTCATCCAACTCAAGGAGATTGGATTGAGTTTGGAACTTAGTTCCAATAACTTTCTTTAAGAATGAGACATGAAAAACAAGATGAAGCTTACAATGATTGGGAAGAGATAAATGGTAGGCCACAGGTTCCACTCACTTAAGAATTGTATGAGGACCATAAATTTAGGAGCATGTTTATGAAAGTGTTCAACTTTGAGTGAAGTCCACTTATAAGGTTGTAGATGAAGAAACACCTGGTCCCCTTCAGGAAATTGACGGTCAAAATGACCCTGATCTTCTTTTTGCTTCATGTGATTCTGAGCCATGAACAAATTTTAATTGAGGGTGCAAAGAATGGTGGCTTGAACTGTAATATTTGTGTCAACGTCATGAAATTTGGAGACATCAGGCATGTAGGAGAGAAATTATGATGGATTTTTCCCATAGAGTGATTCAAAAGGATTCAAGTGAGTAGGAATATGGAAAGAAGTGTTGTACCACCATTCATCAAGGGCTAACCACTGAGCCCACTAACTTTTTCTGTAGGATGAAAAACACCGAAAATATGTTCCCAAACACTTTTTGATGAATTTAGTTTAGCCATCATTCTAGGGATGATAGGGATTTTTAAGATACAATTGGGTTCCCTAAATGTTGAACAATTGTTTCCAAAAATTGCTAGTGAAAGTTGAATCTCATTCATAGACAATAGAATGAGGCATGCTATGAATTTTTAATATATTATCCATAAAATTTGAGCCACTGTAGATGTGGTGAAAGGGTGTTGAAGAGAACATAAATGAGCATATTTGGAAATATGATCTACTACCACCATGATGACTAACTTATTTCCTGATTTAGTTAAGTTTGTATCATGTCCACAACCCTGCACCATAAATATTTGTGTTGGGGAGACCCATTGACCTTGTGTTTAATAATTGGTAGGAATTTTCATGTGGTGATGTCCAATAAAAATTACATAAAAAAATGTTATCATGACTGCAAACTCGTTGACCACAGACTATGTGGGGAAATCTATGTGGGAAAACATATGCAAGTTTTTCTCCAACTGAAGTAATAACACAAAACCTTGCATCCCCGAAACCTCGTAGCCCACAATTATGTGGCTAGTGAATGTAATCCTCATAAAACATGTTCAACCCATCCTCATCAAAGATATTCCTTCTCTGAAGTTCCATAATCCTATGCTAGCACCCCACAAACCTTCTTACAATGCATGAAGTTCCACAATCTCACCCTGCAACAAATAATGGTAAGATCTTTTCAGATATCTAGATCATTGAAGTCATCATTTTGTATTCCCATCATAGTAAAATCACTTGAACTAACTGAAGTACAAAGGAATTATAGTGTGTCATGAATAGATGTAGGTCGAATCATAAAGGATATCATTATTTTGATAAGGAATCTAATAATTGTCTTGGCTTTTCAAGATTGAGGGGAATAGTACGGCGGACCAGGATAGGGGCAGAACTTGGTCACCATTCATAGAACTTGATGGAGAAAGATTGTACCCAAAAATTGATAAAACACACAGATTGAAGACGCTTATGGCAGATACATCAATATCATGAAAAATATTGTGGATTAAAGGATATAACACAAAGTACATCCAAAGATTATCCAACTCCTTAGTAATTAGTAGGAAAATCATCCTTTTCAACGAGAATATTTAAATTTGACAGTGATATCATTCCACTCATTTATTCCTCATATTGGTTGAACGATCTCATTAGATAGCTATACAGTGAATATAGTGGGAAGGGAAACTTCATTTAACAATGAAAAGAGATAGAGCACAAGATTCCATGACTGTAACATTTGTGGACGTATACTCCTTCTACTGATTATTTCCACCTAGGGGGACCATTAGGATTTAGCAACGGAATATGTAGGAGAGGATTGACTTATTTCTGCAAGAAACTGAGTAGTTTTTCTCAAACAATGAAAGCTCTAATTGGAGAGATTGTAGTAATACATAGTTTGATCTATGGTCCATCAAGATAAAAGATAATAGCCAAGTTTTGACCACGCAATAGAGGAAAAAAAAAAGAATAAAGGTCAATAACTATTTGTGTTTTCAAAAGAATAAGGATGAAGGGATTACTTGTGTTTCCTTCTCATCCAACTAGGTTCCCTGAACAAATGTGAGAGGTCCAAAATCAATTAACATGTTTTTCTTTGTTTGTTTGTCATATGGACCAAATTTTCAAAAAAGTATCCCTTCACTGCCAAATATTTTAATTTTCTCATCTTCCTAAGGAGATCAGAGTAGGAAGGAATATTTTGTACTATTTTTTCTCCATTTTTTGGAATCCAAAAATGTAAAAGGAATGGGAAGAGGGGAAAGTCGTAATGTTAGTAACTAAAATACCTACAGTTAATAAGTCTAACAATCCTCCTTAATCTATAAAAGGTAGTATAGTGTAATTCGAAAGAAGTGGGGGGGATGGAAAACCAAACTTGTGTGTTGTATAACTATTTATCAGGCTCAAAGGCCTAGAAAAATCTCTCTTCTTGTTATTGTATTTCCGATATGAACTTTTTCTTTGAAAAAGAATAATAACAAGCAAATTCATGATTCAATTAAGCAATGGTGCACTATTGTTGATCATTTTCTGCAGATTTTTTCAATTTGTCACTTATGTCAATTGTCATTTGTAGGAGATGATTATGAATGAATTATGAGCTCAATTATAGGAACATGCTTATGGTAATCTATATGAAAACATGTTGATATGATTCAATTATGTAAAATAAGAACATTTTTTGTTTTGCACATTAAGTTGTATACTTGTAATTGATTTTTCTATCGTTAGAATAGGATAACAGTTGCACAATATAGTAGGATTGCATCAACATATTAGAATACATTTGCATGTAGGATTTAGTCTAGATTAGATGAACAAGTCTCTCTTCTTAGATAAATTAATTTATTTAGTGACAAATGGGCCCATATACTAGTAGGGATCATTATACCAAATGAGAGTGGGTTTGATTGGGACCTAGCATCGGGAAAATCTCGCTCATGTTGTGTTGGGATTTTCATCTGTTCCAACAAGTTCGTAGGGAAGCAAAAATAAGATGTCTAGTGTAATTAATGAGTCAAAATGATGTATAATTCTTAGATTTTTTAATTTAATCTAACATAATTTCTTTCATGGCTAAATACTTTGCAAAATAAGCTTTAGATAGAGAAGAGAAACTTCATCATGAGGACCAAATATATCGAATATGTTTGTTACACCTGTTATTCTTTATGGATGTGAAGTCTAGGGCTGTAGTATCTCTCGTGAATCCTGGAGAAAGATAGAGAAAATACAAAAGAATTCTATAACCTATAATCTCAAAATTAAAGAAAATATGCCCTATCCCATCCTCCTCGTAGAAACAATCCTCTCCCCCATTGAGAGCATGGCTATGAATAGATATCTAATGTATAAGAACAAGTTAAACAACATGGAAGACAAGAGGCTACCTAAAATTGCTTCAAAATCAAGTCATAACCACCATCGACTCAAGCGAGGATGGCATAAAGATGCCTGGTCTTGGATAAACTATTGGGGAATCATGGAAGAAACCATTTTGCATAATAAAGACACTATTAAAAAAAAATGTCAAATCAAAATTTAAGGAAAAAATGTGGTGTGATAAAGAGTTAGAGGAAAAAAGAAAATTAAGGTATTATAAAGATGTGATCAACCCTAATATAGAAGATCAAAATTATCTATCTATTTTTCCAAGTGTAAAGAAAAAAATAAGCATTGCTAAGATAAGAACAAATTCTCATGAGCTCCATAGTGAAACTGGGCATTGGTCAATTCCTAAAACGCCATGGGATGAAAGAGTGTGTCACCTTTGTGACACTAAGAAGGTTGAATATGAAAAGCACTTTCTCTTAGATTTTCCAACCTATACCCATATTATATCTCATTTTCAAAATATTGATCACACTACTAACCTTCCTAACCTCTTAACTCAACAAAAGTATGGTGATCTTGGAAAGATTCTCTTAATTTTTTTCGAGCACAAAAACAAAATTCTAAAGAATCACAAGTAATCACTTATCGTCTTAAGGTCTCATAGACCAATTAGGTCTTAGTGGATGTTAATCATCATCATCAACAACAACAACAAGATTTGCCTCACCCTATGCAATCTTGCACAGAAGGCCTTTTTTCATTCCCTCATGCAAACTTATCATCCCTGTTTGTAAAATCCAGAGCCAAAAATACATATTTTTCCACATGTATGCATCTTGCCTACTATAAATCATGCGTATATGCAGGTTTCTCCACTACAGCCCATGTACATTGGGATTTGTGCCAGAAAATCAAAATTAATGTCAAGTTTCCATGTCACAACAAGAGATCTATGATCCTTGGCCTTCCATATACTGGAAACATTCTGACTCAGCCCTTCAGTTCTATTTAGAAGGCTATAAATGGGCCAATTCTGAGCTAGGGAAGAAAGAGAAAGAATTCAACTTTGAGATCAAAGTTACTATGGAGAAATTATTTACTTCATATTGAGTTTGCATCCCTTTCTCCTTTAAGTCTGAACATAGTGTTCAACCCCCGAGCTCTTCCCTTATTTATTGAGAACCTCATTGTTTCTCTCTTATGATCTTTCCTTTGGTGGAGGATTGAAGTGGTGGAGGCCCAGCTGGAAGGAACTTAGTTTCTCAGTTCTGAACCATGTCGACATGGAAGTCTATAATATTTTCACTTATGTTGATCATTTATTAATAGAAATACTCCTTTCCCGTCCAATTGATATCTTGCAAATAGTTGAGTTATTATCCATGGGCATATCTTTTATGTGTATTAATGGATTATGCTATCTAATGTGCTAACATTTTATGTTATCACCATATGATTGCTTTTCTTGGTTGTTGAGAACTAGTTGCAGGTATATAGCTTTGGGTCAAAGTGCTCAACGATGGATTTCATCGAACATCTGGATGAGGTAGGCCTCTTTTTTATATCGCTTGCATATTGTTTTATATAGCATTATTTTGGGATAGAGTTTATTTCTGCAGTTGTTTCCATCTGTTGTGGTTTACCCTAGCCATAGAGAGATTTTCCTCGTAACACAATTGATGACCATACTGGGGATTGAATCTTCTTTCTTAGGGTTTGGAGTACTTTTATCCTTAGATTGATCTTGTTCTTATGGTATTTCTTGTCGTATCATTGCTTGAAAAACTTTGTTTTCTTTGGGTCTAAGTTTTCATCCTTCTCCCTTGCCAGGCCTTGTTTTTTAAACATATACACACTTTTTTCCCTGACAGTCACATATATACACAAGATTCCCCTCTGCATGATGCGTACATACGCTTTGTTTGCCTAAACAACCACGTACATAAATTTTCCTTGCCTTTTTTCTTGGTCTGGTGGTTTTTGGGTGGGATTTGATGTTTGTTGAGCCTTCTTGAGTCTCGATAGTTCCTATTAAGTGCTTGTGGGATGACAGGAAACCTACTTTGGTTGAATTTCTGGGCAAAGTCTTTCTCATAATCTTTTCATTTTGATTGTCCTTGTACATTGGGTTGGGTGATTTGTTGCTTGGTATCCTGCTTGAGTTATTTCTTTCTATACACAGTAGAGTTTATATATCAAGCTGCTTTCAATCCATGCATTTTCATTTTTATTATATTGAAAATACAAAAACAAATAGGCATTTTTCTTTTCTTGGCATTTTGGTCTTTTGAGTCCTTGTCATTAGCTTACTACATATACTGAAAGATTGCATTTTTTACTCCAGAATTGCAGAGTTGAAATTGAAAATTGCATTGGTTTTAGAATTATATCATTCATTGAAAGTTAAATTTAGGACTTTGCATTATTTTCATATTTACTTTTCTTGCAGAGTCATAACACCATGAGTTTCACTACCATACCTTTTTGAGTAATCACGGACACTAAAATTAACGCTATAATTTAAAATTGATTAGTCATGATTTTATTTTCTACGGTGCACAAACTAGCTTAGGATTTAGTGCCTTGGAATAGGATTTTGTGTGTAAACTTCTCCAAGGAAATTAAATCAACATATGTGTCTGAGAAAGGGAGTGGAGAAATCCATTGTATAATTGGTAATATTAGGAGGCTCCACTCACACCAGAGTTAATCAAAAGGTCATGCGAGGTTGGTTGAAGGGATTTCCCCTGATACCTTCTTAGCATCAAAGATATTTATGGGGATCTTGCTAGTGCCTTTAACTCCGTGAGAGGCGGTACTTTCAAGGTTTCGGGATTTGCTACCCTGCCCATATGGTGGACCTAAATTACGACTGCTCGCCTTTGCATCGCTTATACATTTGTTTATTAATTTCTTGACTTAGGTGCCACATATATTACTTGCATAGATTATTCTATAGGTACCCTGGATTAGATAAGAGTCGGACAACACACTGCCTTTATGGAGAATTACCTCTCTGGGGGGATCTGACCGACTAGTTGTTAATCCCATGAGGGCCCTTATAACTAATTCTGTTACCTCCGATCTTTAGCAGGGAGTCTCAAGCCCCTCTTGGGTGAGACATACCTTCTTTAGGGAGGGAGGCCACTCTCAACCACTTTACCCCGTTTGTATGCATATTGGTCATTTGACTTTTGGTGTGCTCTCTGATTACTACTTGGCCTTAGGATTGTTTTTTCTTCATCTTTAGAGTATTAAGTCATCATGGAGTCGAACCAACATCCACGTCGGTCTTGTCATTTTTTAAAGTTACCACCGGATTTCGATTATTTTCCTTTTAAAATTCATAGAGATATTAGGCATGGTACACACATATCCCCTATTCAGACTTGTGATTCTACAAGGATGAGTACAAAACCTAGTCTTCAGAATATTGGGATCCCTTCTACTCCCACACCCACTATAGTTAATGACACCCCTTTGACTCCTACAACCATAATGGTTGTAGTGTCAAAGGAACCTATAATTATTATGGCTCAACCTATAGTTAATGCTCAATCTCTTGCCTCGAACCCTTTTGGGTCTCTTGGTCACTCATCGGGCTATAAAGTTCAGTCCATAACTATGGCCTCTAGTCCTTTTTCCTATGGTATGTTGAACTTTACTTTGTAGTTTTCGAATGCCATCCTAGCTACTGGTACTACTTCTAGCATTGGGCTTGGGGGCACTACACCTCCTTATACTCAATTTTCGTTTGGTTGGTCTCAAATCCCTCAAACGACTCCTAATATGGGATTCATTCCTGCTTTTAACCCCATGTCTAATCCTTCTTCTTGTGGGTGGAACAACCAACCTAGTGGACAAGCTTCTTCTCAAGTTCCTTCCTACACCCCTACATCATCGGTGTCAATTCAGACCAATAAATTTGGCATGATGAATCCACCTCTATCTTCTAGATTCATACCCGGAGGAGGTCATTTTCACACTTTGGAAAACCCCCAACCCAGATCCACTCCGACTCGGGGAAATTTTTATAACCTCCAATAGAACATTCCTACTGAAATGATGCCCTACCAACATTTCATGAATCATCCGAGAGGAGGGCCTTACAATACCAGACAGGGCCATGGTGCTTACCAGAACCCTGGATGGGCTACAATTCCTCAAGCACAATATTTCCCGGGGGCTTGGGGCCAAATGTCGCCACCCTGTCTCCCTTTTCTAGCCACGCTTAATCTTCCAGAATTGTCTAAGTTGATGAACAACCCTATGATTCATGACCCTACATGTCCTCTCGTCCCCACCAATATTCTTTCGAACGTTATGAAGTTTGAAGGTAAGAATGGAGAGGATCCTGGTGATCACGTTACTACCTTTCACCTTTGGTGCTCCTCGAATTCCCTTAATGACGATTCTATTCGATTAAGATTATTTCAATGCACCCTCATTGGGGTCATTACGAAATGGTATATTGAGCAACCTAGGGGGGCATATGGGAATTTTAGTCAGATGGTAATGGTCTTCCCTAACCACTTCCTATTTTCAGTTCGTTACTATGTTGGCCTAGAAATTTTGTCGACTTTACGCCAGGACACAACCACTCATATCTCAGATCATATCCAGGAGTGGCATAGATGGAAGAGGTTTATTAAGACTCTCATACCCCTAGCCTTTCTTTTATAATGGTTCCTTAAGTCTTTGTACCCTCCTATCTCGAAGGATGTTGCAACATTCAGGGTTACCACTAAGGAAGAAGGGATGTTATAACACATTCTTTCGGATGCACCATGGTCAACTTACGACCCTAGACAAAATCTCGGACCTCATTTCGATGGCATTGTAGGTACCGCCAATGTAAAGTCCACAGAATCGGTGACAATCCATTTGAAAGAGTTGTCTCTAAACTAGTCTATAGGAGGGCCAGTTTCATCTATGTCTTCCAACCCCACTCAGTCAGCAGATGTACACTCCATGCAATCGTCGGAAAACCCAAATGGTAACCAGCAACCAAGCGGGAATAAGAAGAAAGGATGTAATAATTGTAAGGGTGGGAAAAATGGTAATAAACCCAAGGAAAATGGTAATAATGAGAAGATGAATAATAATGTTGGATAGGGAAAATGAGAAATACGTAAGGTGAAGTTTCCCTGTAAGCTTTGCAAAGATGATCACCTTACCCATTTATGCCCCAAACTTATTGAATTTGGGAGGCTATTATCTCTACCACCTATCGTGCTGACAAATCCATTTCCATATAACTAGCACATGGCCTCGAGCTCCTCAAATTCTGGAAATGCGACTGGTGGGAGTCAAAACTTGTTGTTTCAAGACGATGACTATTTGTGTATCAATATGGTCGATGTGAAATTTCATGTAGCCACTCGATCTTGAGATTATACATCTTCAAAAGATATTCCTAGTCTATAATCTTCTCCTCCTCCCCTGGAGATGACTTTACAGATTGAAAAACTAGAGCCACCTCCTCGTATTCTAAATGGAATACTTAAGTGCTCTACCCACAATCCAAATGCTAGAGCCACCCAGAATTATTCTATTGTTGAGGACATGGTTCAAACCCCTTGTGCGATGTTGGCTTTGGAGGTACTCCAGATGTTTCCTTCACAGAGGAATGCCTTACTATATTCTTTAGGAGCTCTAGAACCCAGTGGCCCAAAATTTATCAAGTTTGACATCACATATGTGAAGCCTCGCTTACCTTACCATGTGGCTTTCCAAATCCACGTGGAGTACTCAAAGTATACCATCAAGCATGTGGTTGTTGATGAAGTCATTGTTATGTGTGTGATGTCCCTAATCTGTTGGAAAGCTCTCGATTCTCCGAATCTTTCTAATTCATCGAACATGTTGACTTCTTTTGAAGGTCATTCCTTCTGCCCTCACAATATTCTTCCTGCCTTTCTGGTCCAGTTAGGTGGGAAGACAATAGAGGTGAAGGTTGAGGTAGTTGATGTGCCTCTAGATTATAACTTGTTACTAGAATGCAATTGGACCTATGATATGGTTGTCACCATATCATCCATCTTCCATACTCTTTGTTTTCTCATGAAGGGAAGATCGTGATGATCGACCAGTTATCCTTTGTGTATGCTAGTCCCAATGCATCTGTTGCACCGTTGATCCCTGTGATCGATAATTCTCAACCGAAAACTGAGAATATCGGTGTCGAAATGTATTCTTCCCTTATGGTTACTTTCGACTTCACATCACTAATTCACCACATTTACACCATGTCCAGTAGGCATGTTTCGACAGGGAGGTCCATTTCTTTCCGCACTTCCTATTTTAGTGATCTGTGGACCCTACCTTCCTCAACTGTGTCTTGTGAGGGTTAGTCACATACTAGAATTATATCACCAACCTCTGTTAGTCATGTTGGAGATAGGTCAACAACCTCTTCTAGTCATGTTGAAGACCAGCAACCAACCAGTGCAAGTCATGCTGGGGGCACAGGTCTAGTCATCGCTAGTCACATTGCACATACATCACCAACCTATGCTAGTCACGTTTGGGATTCCTCACCAACCTCTGTCAGTCATGTTGTTCATTTGCTACTAGCCTCTGCAAGTCATGCTTGGAGCATGTCACCAGCCACTACAAGTCATGTTAGGGGCATTCATATGATTGAGAAACCTAGACATCTAAGACGTAAGCCCAAGTTCCTTTGTAGGATTTGCAAAGGATATCACCTTACTCGTTTGTGCCTTGCTACTACTATGGTACATGAAGAGTGGTCCTTTCTCGAGGGCCCTTCGGGTTCTGAGTCATCTTTGAATTCCCAACCTTCTTTGGTTGATACAACAGTCATGCCGATGCAATATTTGGCTAACACCACTCCTCTTTTTAGGGGTGATGCATCTCTTGACCTTGTTGTCTCGCATCCTATTCAACCAATGGTTGAATAATTAGTCATGTTGATGCAATCTTCGGTCGATCCCACTCTTCTCTTGGAGAGTGACAAGCCTAAGGAAATGAAATTGTCGATGCAATATTCGGTCAATCCCACTCTTATTTTGAAGGGTGATGTGTCGTTCGACCATTTCCTTAGCATTTCTATTTATGTACCTTCTTCACTAGGGAGCATTCCAATCTCTTCTAGTATGCTCCCTCCAAGTCCTAGGGTGGTCTCCTTTTATTGGAATGATATTGTAGAGCCTTCACTTCCTTCTTCTATAGCCTTCCATATAAGGGGCATTCTTCTATATATTGTAGATAAGGTAACCTCTGCAAATATTTTATCCGCCTTGAATTGGAAAGACTTTGGTTTTCCCAAGCTTATGTTAGCTCTTCGTAAGTTGCTCACCTTTTAGAGAATTCTTGCACGGGAGCCTTGACCTCCCCCATTACATGCTTCTTAGAACAACATCAGTGAGTCCGAGTTAATCTCTTTTCTGACTCGTCTAAAAAGAAAAAATATTACCAAGTGAACTTGTCTCTTTCACACTCGTTAAATTGGACTTGAAAGGTCATGAGTCTTAGTTACGATCTTTTCTGACTCATTTTCAAAAAGAAAAAATATTGCTGAGTGAACTTGTCTCTTTCACACTCGTAAATTGGATTAGAAAGGATGTCTATTTAGCACATGTTTATCCCTTTTTCACACCAAGTAGACTAAATGACATAAAAAATGACATTTTTTGGTGTTAAGTTGTGATTGCATCTCATACCCTTGCTTGCAATATTGAGCCTATAGTCGGTTCTCGCTTTGTGTTACAAACCATTTTCCTCAACAATTTTTGCATCCTCAACCAAGCAGAGCCTTGTTTATATCGTTCGCAATTTGACACCCTCTAGACAAGAGGGAACATTCCCCCGAGTGTCCATCTCTTGCATGCATCTCCTTGCATTGAGCATATGTATGTTCCACTATTGGAACTAGTTTTGCTTACTTGCGATAGTTATTTCCTCCTCTATATCATAGCATTCATTTGTCTATGAAAAAAAAAAAGACGAGCAGGAAGAGAGTATTATCTTATGTTGGCAATAGTCATGTCGCCTTTAAACAGAACACAAAGTTATTGATTCCATTCATCATTATAATTTTGGGATTAGCATGGCCTTAGGAATTTGAGCTCGTTACAGAGTCTTATCTACCGACTGGTTACTATTCCAGTCCCTATAGAGAATTTTATTGATGCCTACTGGATCTCATGGTTTTATCATCGGGTCTATGTTGTCGGAGTCCTCCATATGTCTCATGCTCTTGTTCAAAGGAATTTTATCAACCTGTGTTGACCACTTCTCATAACTCTTGACTTTGCATGTTGGCCATACCCTCAGTTTGTCTCAGAGTCACATGATATTGTAGTCCTATCATGCACCATGGTCCTACTTGCATCATTGGTAGGTAACCTTCAACCCAGCAGTCAACACTTCATCATTGGTCGTTGACTAGGTGGTTTCCTTTTGTTCGATGACAATACATCTATTCACACATTGGGATTGATGCAGTGTCTTGGATTCCATTAGCCTTATTGGTGGTTTCCTCAACTTTGTCAATAGTTTTCATCATTGGCTTCTATTGAAAGGGTCTTTTTCATGTACCTCTTGCACTTGGAACACGCGAAAGACACACAGGGTCATTGGTTCATGAACATGTTCTTCGTCTAATTTCCACAAAATCATGAAGCTCCTACTTTGTACCTCATGTTGACTAATGAGACATGCTTTAATGCTCTCCTTTCAGTGGGTATATTTCCATCAACTTCAACTCATCTATTCTCAAAATGGGACCTACATTTTTATGAGCACCATGAGGCTTGTAGTCATTAGTGGTAGGTTCTCTCGCCATTGACAGTTGGGAATACATCAATGTCTCTTGATTGATGTATTCTTCAGGTGTTCGACACTGAATCCTATATTCACACTTGTAAGAATGTACTCAGTCCCTTTATACCTACTTAATTTATCGATAGGTTGTCTCATTTTTGTTAATGGTATACCACAATAACTAGTAATCAAACGATGTCTCATTGTTTTCGACCTCAACTCCTTTATTCATATGATGTAGACTTGCACCCTTGGAAGATTGTGTAGAATACTTGAATACATCACTATGTGGCTGCATCTTTCCTGAGTTGTTGGTTCCTTTTCATTGGACCAATACCTATATGACTTCAATGATCATGGGAGATCATATTGTACTCCATTGTATACAGATATCTTCATATTGGTTTTGAGACTGGTTCTATTGGGCCTTGTTTGTGACTATGACAACTTTTTGGCATGTAACTGCATTTGTATTTTCCTATTCATGGCCATAGACACTTGTTTGGTATATTTTAACATGGATTTGCAGTGTAATTGTATTGGCAACCATGTATGCAAAGTCATTGCAGAATGTAATGACCAACTAGATCTTTCAATTGGTTCCCCATCACTCCACTTCTGGGTTGTTTATAATGTACTTAGACCATTGCAGATAATCCTCTAACCTCACACATTAGGGGGCATATGTTATAGAAAGATTTGCCTCACCCTATACAATCTTGCATAGAAGGCCATTTTCCATTCCCCCATGCAGACTTATCATTCCTATTTGTAAAATCCATAGACAAAAATACATATTTTTCCACATATACGCATCTTTCCTACTATACAACATATGTATATGCAGGTTGATCCAATATAACCCACGTATATTAGGATTTATTCTATAAAATGAAAATTAATGTCGAGTGTCCATGTCACAACAGGAGATCTATGATCCTTGGCCTTCCATATACTAGAAACGTTCTGACTCGGCCCTTCAATTCCATTTTGAAGGATATAAATGAGCCAATTCCGAGCTATGGAAGAAAGAAAAAGAATTCAACTTTGAGAGAAAAGTTACTCTGGAGAAATTATTTACTTCATATTGAGTCTACATCCCTTTGTCCTTTAAGTCTGAACATAGTGTTCAGCCCCCAAGCTCTTCCCTTGTTGATTGAGAACCTCATTGTTTCTCCCTTATGAGCTTGTCTTTGGTGGAGGATTGAAGTGGTGGAGGTCCAGCTAGAAGGAACTTAGTTTCTCGATTCTAAACCATGCCGACACAGAAGTCTATAATATTTTCACTTCTGTTGATCATTTATTAATAGAAATAATCCTTTCCCGTCCAATTGATATCTTGTAAATATTTGAGTTATTATCCATGGGTGTATTTGTTATGTATATTAATGTATTATGTTATTTTATGTGCTAACATTTTATATTATCACCATATTCTTGCTTTCCTTGGTTGTTGAGAACTAGTTGCAAGTATATAGCTTTGGTTCTAAGTGCTCAATGGTGGACTTTATTGAACATCTGGATGAGGTAGGCCTCTTTCTTATCTCGCTTGCATATTGGTTTATATAGCATGCTTTTGGGATAGAGTTGATTTCTGCAGTCGTTTCTGTCTATTGTGGTTTACCCTAGCCATAGAGAGATTTTCCTCATAACACTCAGGGATATTTCATGCAGGAGGAGGAGGTGAGAGGGCTCCATGTCAACATGGGAAATGTAGAGAATGATTCCAATGTGCATAAAAGTCGAGTGGGGCTAGTAGAGCGGGTTGAGACTATGAGAAACCTTCATAAAGAAGTGAAGAGATATGAAGTAGATAATGAAAGGATAATGAGAGCTTAGGAAGAGCTACTACAGATTCTGAACATGTTGTAAATACAAGTCAACAAAGACTCTAGCACAAAATAAGTAGTCATTGCAAGGCAAGCAACAACATCTAAGTCTTATGATAGAAGGCAAGATTGACAATCAACCCATAGATATTGTAACAACCCTAGTTAAATAGTTACATAGGGTTTATCAAGTAGAGTTAATTAGATAATTAACTTTCCTAATATGTTTTAGTTAAACAATGATTATTTATTAATAATATTAATTAATTAATTAATTATTAATTAATTGTTTATATCTTTTGATTGATTAATTAATTAATTAATTGACTCATTAAAGGTTTGGGTAATGAATTAAAGGGCTTAATGACTTTAAATTATTTATTATAAGACTTTACGTATGCAAGGGGGGAATGAAGCATTGAGTGGAGGGATAAGGTAATAAATGGAAGGATAGGGTAATAAATGGAGGGATAAGGTGGGTGGCATTAAAGGAGGGTAGGCGGTCAGTGAATGGGGGGATATATGACTGGGCAGAGGCCTTCGGGAAGGGGGATTATGAAAAATTGGGAGGAGAGTACTATATTTTTGTTGTTGGATATTTTTCTGGTTTTGGGAGTTTGGTTTTGGAGTTTGGGTGAATCGTTGCAGGGGGCACCAGGTTGTTGGGAGTTTAGGGCTCGGGGGCCAGGAATCCTCACGGAATCCTGGAGCTAAGGAGACGAATAGGCTACTCCTAGTTGGCTGGGTGGTTAGTCGGTTTTGGGCATGGTTTGGTGAGAGCATCAAGCAGAGTCCGGGCAGAGCAGCAGAGAGGACAACCAGAGGTCGGGAATTTAGCATCAGACAGAGGTATTTTTATGTACGCTTTTTCATAAACATGTAATGGTTATTTAAAATTATTAGCATGTTGTTCATAAATTTAAATTTATGTTTCTTATATGTTGAATAAAGAAATTACTTATTGTTTATACGTCAAAATAATCTTAATTGTTTAAATTTATGAATTTTATTAGGCTTAATCAAATTAGGTCCCTACACATGGTATCAGAGCTTCAGTTTGAAGCACTGGAGCCTTAAGGTCCTACCCACCTACCCGCATGTGAGAAGGACAGTTCAGGAATGGAACTGTTCCAACCCTAAAATTTAAAAAAAAAAAACCTATAATAGTTGTATTGAAACCCTAAAACCCTTTAATTAGATGAAAATCCAAGTTCTAGCTCCAACTCCGCCTAACCTGCAAGTCAAGCACACAATTGTTTTTTTTTAGTATATATGCAGATCTATATATATATATATATATATATATATATTTATACATAATGATTCCCCAAATAATTATGCTCTTCCCTTGAAATTCTAAACAGAGGTATAAATGACTGTATATAAATAGACATATATAAAAGATATTTATTTAAACTATATAAATATATATATATATATATATATATATATATAAAGAAAACAAAAAAAAAGTGATGTATGCGCACAAGCAACCTAAGCCATATAAAACTAACTTATATGCCAAACTGTGAGTTCATAAATCAATACAAGCCCAATACCTAAGCCATATGAAATTAACAATATGCCATGCACAACACATGTTTCATCACTGTGCACTACGCATCAAGCAAATCACCTGCAAAATAACCCATCCAAGCACCTGCAAAATAACACAAATTAGAAAATAAAAACTTGATGGCCTAGTCTCCAAGTCACAAGCATGGAGGCAAAGCATCCTTTCTGCCATCCAAATTAGTACTTTTCTCTTTCAACAGTTGAGTTCTTTACCATGATTTTGTTCGCATTGCATCTTTTTAATGGAAAGAAATGAAAAAGAGAAAAGAGCCAGAGATGTTGTTCTTTATTTAATGGAGCAAAATGAAATGAAGAGATGTTGCTTGACATAAAAAAAACTACCTGGATTTATCTACAAATAAGTCATCTACTTCAAACACTAAAACTAGTAGTAGGAAAACTCTTACCCAGGGCAAAAACTACCGCAAGAAGTCGCCGCAAGAAGTTGTTCTGACTCACAAACTGGAAGGCATGTTTTGATAGATTGTCATTTTTGCTTCACGAGAACCTGGTTCATTGCTTTCAGTTTCTCATTCAATGCAAGAAAACGAGTGGATTCTTTGCGCTGGGTGATGGATGATACTTCTCCTGTAACATAAGCTGAAATTCTAGACAGTCTTCTTGCTCAATCTACCGCATGACCGTGGAGCTTCTGCCACATGCTACAGAGACCTCTTGTCACAACGAGGTCAACAAATGGAGCCAACCGTCCAAATTGTCATGCACAAAACTGAGGGGAGATGCTAACCATGGAGACCATGGTTGCACCTTTCAGGTGGTCGACCATGAAGCTAGGGCCATGTGCAAGCCACTATGCAGAGATAAAACCATGAACCCATGCTACCTGCAACCAAAACTCAGGTCAGTCATTAAAAAACAACACAAGATCAAACAGCAACAACACACAAGCCCTCGCCCAAGCACTAAACCCCTCCTGTTATTCTTTTCAGGGTCTGCAACTTCAATCTTTGAATCGATCATAGATTTCCGAATGAACCGGTATTCATCAGTCTAATTAGGAATCATCGCGCCGCTTGCAGGAGGTGGGCAGGTCGTAGTAGCTAGGGGTAGGAAACCCCAACAACAGCAGCAAGGGGGGCCAGGGTAGATGTTATTTGGGATTTTAAGAATGGTCGCCTTCTGGTACTTCGCCATGCAGATGTTCTCTTCGAAAAAGCCCGTCGATCTGGTGCTTCAGATGTCAAATCTATTTTCTAAGGGAGAAAACCTTGATACGTGGATCTATCTCTCCTGGAATGAGAACTTCTATGTTTTTAGCAATGAAGCAGCTCTTGTCTGGAAAGAGACCAATGTACCTTTTTCATTATGGGGGCCAAACAGTGTTCAAAAACATAAAATAGTTTACCATTCGTCAAAGGATGTAAAGAATAATGGGAGTGTCTATGCTCATGTATTCTTTGCTCATTCAAGATATGCTCCAGATCCTAGTGATCCTGAGTATGATCCATCTGCTACTTTTAGGAAAACCTACTCTATTGTTACATAACTTCCAAAGACAAAGGTAGATAAGCGTAAGAGTTTGATGAAAGGTGGTGTAGTTGGAGACCATGAGTAATAGTGAGTAACAGCAAGTGGAGTAACAACACAAAAATCGAAGGAGAAAGTACAGCAAGTACTGGGATGTACTGAGTTCTCATGAAGCGATATTCTGATCGAATAGCTTTGCAACTCTGCTGCTAGGATTTTCGCAGCCATGGCAGAGAAGGGCTCACCTAGGGATTCCTCTCCTCCCCATCCTCCTCCGCCACTCTCAAACTATGTTCAAAATCACATTAAATAGTTTAAACGAAAAGTTTAAGGACTTAAACCGTGACCCGGGGGGAGGGGGCTTCATGCACACTAAGAGGGTAAGTTAGAGGAATTAGCGAGTGGGGTATAGTGCTAGCATAGCTACTGGTTGAAGGAATCAGTATTTTTCTTAGGAGAAAACATCAAGCTTAGAGGCTTTCAACCCTAACCTAGCCACTTCCCCTAAAGAGAGTAATGTTTGTTTACAGACAAGTAAAAAAAAAAACTTACGCCTCACCCTGTTTTCTAGTTTAAGTTTCGCAAATGTGAAATTTCCTTGAACTCACCCCGACAAATTTGGTTGATGTAGGTTAAATCATATAGGATGGTTAGGAATCAAGGGAATCAAGGTAGAGGAGCATCTTTTCAAGCACCACCAACACCGCCACCACCGCCACCACCATCGTCGGAACTAGCTCTCATACTGCGCTCTTTGGAGGCCATAAATGAGACTTTAAAGGGGCGAAAACCAACAGGAATCAAAGTGGAGCCCCCACCATATGGAACGGGTAATCTAGAAGCGTCGAGGGATTCAGGGGGAGGACCTACACCCGAAGACATCACTAGATAACTGCAAAAGATCAAACTTCTGGAGTTTATCATGGGTCGTGCCAGTGAACGTGCGGAAGCATGGTTGGAAGGCATGACAAGGTGTTTTTCCTTAAGGGACTATGTGTCCACCTCAAAGGAGAAAATAGCAATTTTTCAATTGAGAGACAGTGCCTTGAACTGGTGGGGAAACCTGGAAAGACAACTGCATCTTACCCCGGACACCGTATCTTGGGAACTTTTCGAGGAGAGGTTCCAAAGAAAATATCTACCAACTTACTATGAGGAACAACAGGTAGAGAATTTCATGCCTTAGTACAGGGAAACATAACCGTAGAAGAATATGAGATTAGGTTTATGGAATTGGTCAAATATGTTTCATATATGGATAATGACCAACGACAGGTAGAACGCTTCGTCTATGGGTTGAACCCTAATATAAGGGCTATGGTGCGGCAGTGGAAACCGTCTTTAGTAGCGGAAGTTGTGGAAAATGCGCATTATGCGGAGGAACACATGAACTTAACCGGAGGTATGAGACCAACATTTCTGCATCATCCTGGATTCATAGGGAAGGCCCCTAGGACATTTCCCAGAGGAGGGGGCTCAAGGTCACCTCCATATGGTAACAGAGTCACACCAAGGACAGTAGCCACAGGTATTTCAATGGCAGCGAGTGCATCATCTCGTTCATCACCAACGATACAGGAAGGACCACGGCCATCTCAGGGAACAGCTAGTAGGGGCTGGGGTTCCAGGGGAAGGAACTCATTTCAGAGACAGTCACATAACAGTGTGCAGGTTCAATCTCGTGTTACCTATTGGGGGTGCGGAGGACCCCATTACCAGTGTGACTGCCCAGAGTTACAATCAATATTTTTGCATAGAGAAGGAAAGGCCCCAATGGGAAGAGAAAGTAGCAGCCACTAGATTTACGCAGCGGTTAATAATCGCCAGGCCGAGCATCAATCCACAATGGTGGAGTCATCAGGTACGCTAAATCATATCAATGTTAAGATTTTATTTGATTCTGGTGCGACAGATAGTTTCATTTCACCATCTGCATTAGAAAAGAGTGGGTTGGCAGCCTACGAGCATGATGACTTTAAACAAGTCGAGATGGATTCGAGGGAAAAACAAGCAATAGGACCTAGCGTTGATAATTGTATAGTAGACCTGGGAGTGTGTACTACCAGGTTAAAGGTATATGTCACTGCTCTCGGGGAACACGACCTAATCATTGGAATGGATTGGTTAGAAGCTCATCGAGCTTTGGTAGATTGTTTTGCAAAAAGGGTGCTCTGTGTAGACGACGAAAGAATGCCAGTGGAGATCCAGGGTGTACGGAGAAGGGTGTCATTACACTTTATCTCAACTATGAAGTTTAAGCGATGCTTAAGGCAAGGGTGTTGACTATATGTAGTGGAAGCAGTGAATGAAAGGAAGGGACCCTCATTAGATAAGTACCCGGTATTGTTAGAATTTAAGGATTTTTTTCCGAATGAGTTACTAGGGTTACCTCCTGAGAGGGAGCTTGATTTTACTACTGAGCTAAAACCTGGTGCAGAACCGATTTCCAAGACTCTATATCGGATGACAATGCCAGAACTTTGTGAGTTGCAAATGCAGTTGAAAGAGTTACTGGACTTAGGGCTTATAAGGCCTAGTGTCTCACCTTGGGGTGCACTAGTAATTTTTGTAAAGAAGAAGGATGGTTCCTTACAATTCTGTATAGACTACAGGGACTTGAACCGTGATACAGTGAAAAATAGGTACCCAATATCACAGATAGATGACCTCTTCGATCAGATGAAAGGAGCAGTGGTATTCTCAAAGATCGATTTGCGATCAGGGTATCATCAATTAAGGATTAAGGAAGGCGATATCCCAAAAACTGCCATTCGAACTCGGTTTGGACATTACGAGTTTGTCATAGTACCTTTCGGATTGACCAATGCGCCGGCAGTATTCATGAGCCTCATGAACGGTGTACTCCCGAAGCACTTAGACTATTTTATACAAGTCTTTTTAGATGACATCCTCATCTATTCCAAGAACGAAAGAGAACATGAGGAACACTTACGAGTGGTGTTGTCCTACCTTAGAGAGAACAAATTGTATGGGAATTTGTCGAAGTGTTCCTTCTTCTAGAAAGAGATCCACTATCTAGTTCATATCATTTCTAGTGAAGGAATCTCTATGGACCCAGAAAAGGTAAAGGCCATTATGGAGTGGCGAGTGCCGAAAAATGCCCATGAGGTGAGAAGCTTCATGGGGCTAGCAGGTTATTATCGGAGATTTGTGGAAGGATTCTCAAAAATAACGAAACCCATCACCACTTTGCAGTGGAAGGGGGTCAAGTATGAATGGACAGAAGAATGTGATAGTGCATTCATTGAACTTAAGAGGTTACTAACTAGTGTTCCAATTCTACGAGTGTCGGATATGGAAAAGGACTTCACAGTCTACATGGATGCCTCGAAGCAAGGGTTAGGGGCCATGCTAATGCAGGATGGAGGAGTGATAGCTTATGCATCAAGGAAGTTGAAGAAACACAAAGAGATTTACGCTACTCATGATTTATATTTGGCAGTTGTAATGCTAGCTCTAAAACTTTGGAGGCACTATCTTGTGGGGCAAAACTTTGAGCTCAAAATAGACCATCAAAGTTTAAAACATCTCTTTACTCAAAGGGATCTGAATGCCAGGCAAAGGTGATGGAGTGAGTTTATGAGTGAATACGATTTTGGTATTTCATACATTAAGGGGAAGGAAAATGTGGTCGCAGATGCCTTGAGTAGAAGACCACATGTCTTCTCCTTGGTACCTTTAAAGGTCAATCTGAAGGAACATGTGTTGACGCAACTCCAAGGAGACAGTTGGTATTTAGAGGTTACTTCAAACCTCTAGAGTGGGAGGAAATTAGATCCAAAGTATGAAGGATATAGTCTGGAAGCAGACGGACTATTGAGATATCGGGGAAGGATGTACATCCCTATAGATGGGGATATTCGAAGCATCATACTGAAGGAAGCCCATAGAGCACTTTATTGTGTGCATCCGGGTGTGAAGAAGATGTACGCAGACATGAGGAAACTTTTCTTCTGGGTAGGCATGAAGCACGATGTATTCCATTTCGTCGCCAAGTGCCTAGAGTGTCAACAAGTGAAAGCCAACCACCATCACCCGGCAGGCCTCCTACAACCAAATGATGTTCCTATGTCCAAGTGGGAAGTCATCTCTATGGATTTTGTTGTGGGGTTGTCGCTCACATCTCATAGACACAATGCCATTCTTGTGATAATGGATAAGTTAACCAAGAGTGCTCATTTTATTCTGGTTAGAGACACTTATGATGTCACTGATGTGGCATGTGTGTTTGTAAGTGAGGTCATCCATTTTCATAGGATACCTAAGAAGATCATTTCAGATAGGGACTCCAGATTCACTTCTAGGTTTTGGACAAGTTTGCAGTCAGCGTTGGGGAGTCAATTGAACTTAAGCACATCTTATCATCTTGAAACAGATGGGAAAATCAAGAGAGTAAATCAAGTCATGGAAGACATGCTTAGGATGTATCTCATGGATAATCAAACCCAGTGGGAGAAGTACCTACCTTTGGTAGAGTTTGCCTACAATAACAATTTTCATAGCTCCATCAGAATGCCACCCTACAAAGCTCTGTATGGAAGGCCATGCAGAACACCATTGAGTTGGGATAGATTAGAAGACCGAGTAATAGTTGGGCCAAAATTGATTCAAGAGATGGAGGAATAGGTGATTCAAATTAGGTAGAGACTAAAGGAAGCACCGGATAGGCAGAAAATTTATGCGGATGCACACAGGACCGGCCGAAGTTATGAAGTGGGAGACCAATTTTTCATTCATATCAGGCCTAATAAGAGTACCATACGATTTGGGAAGGGGACAAGGTTGTCACCTCGATTTATAGGACTATTTAGAATCCAAGAGAAAATTGAACCCGTTGCCTATCGTCTCATACTACCACCCCACTTGCATAAAACTCATAATGTTTTTCATGTATCTGTTTTACATCATTATGTTGCTGATGAATCACATAAACTAAATTGGAAGGAATTGCAGGTATCGGACGTGGGAACTCTCATGGTAGAACCGTTACGCATATTGGACCATAGAGTTTGAAATCTCAGGAACCGTCTGGTAGACCAAGTTAAGGTCCAATGGGACAAGTATAGTCCAAGATCTGCTACTTGGGAAGACGCCGAGACTATCCCTCACTTTTTTTACCACCTCGAGAATATGGTTCGCGAAGGTGGGGTGTATGTAACACCACCTTTTGACTTAGACAACCAGGATTACCTGAGGCCTACACTTTTATTTTCTATTCACAATGAAACTATTAAATGATACACATAAACTTTTAAGACGTATGAACCTTTATGCATGTTTATATGTATTTGAATAATGATGGATATGATGCGATATATTGTGGGAATGTAAATTTTATGAATGTTTGAATGTTATAGATGATGATGGATATAATGCGATCTGCTATGTGAATGTTAAATTTATGAATGTTTAAATGTTATTGAGGATGATGGATATGATGCGATATATTGTATGAACGAGAATCCTATGAAGGTTTAAATGCTATTAGAATGATGTTGGATATGATGCAATCTATTTTGTAAATGATACTTTTATGAATAGGTGTCATTAATTGAATTATGGGATATTATGAGATCTATTTCTAACTTGAAAACTTTGATGTTAAAGTTGTTGGTACGGGGATAACGAATTGAAATTATGATTGTATGCAATTACATGATGATAATGCATAGAAATGTATGAGTTTGTGTTACAGACTAATCTGCAGGTTATGGGCTATGAAATAGCCAAGGGATAGTGATGATGAAAGTGGATGTCATGACCACTAGCCGAGAAACATTATGGTATAAATATTTGTATGTGAAATTATATTGGTTTGGATGCATTTCTATGATATGTGGACCAGTGCGGGATTTCAGGTGATGAGACTGCCCAAAACCAAATAAATGATGACAAAACTCCTAGCAACACGGTGCCACTGTATATTCCATTGGAGGGTGTGGACCCTAGTTATGATTAGGAGGGGTGGAGGCATTTCCCACCGTGTATCCTATAAAACTTGAAGTCATGGGAGGACAATGTTAGCTCACGCTCCCCTAGACGTGTGATAATGACTGCCAGTTGCTTGTTGGGGAAGCTTGGTCGAGATAGTGACACTTCCGCTTACGGGTTCTATTTGGAGTTAGGTCAATATAGTTGATGCTCCAAGATAGTCTAGTAGAGGAAGGATAGGAATGAAGATGGAAGTAAGTTAGGGAGGAAGGATGAGTAGAAATAGTTGAGAGTGTATGGAGATTTGTCTTATGGTGGAATTTATTATTTTTCCTTCTGAAAAGAAAATGTGTATATATGAATATTCATAATTACGTAACTAAACCACAGTTGTCTAAATAAAATTGTTGAACTAGATAATTGTAATTAAAGGATTTCACAAACATTGGATTGGTTTATTGTCTTTTATAAAAAGAACAATCTTGTTGATTGGATTGGATGCATACATAAATTACTATAAGGGTGATAGTTATTGATTATTAGTACATGCACAAGATTTGTATGTACTAGCTACACATGCCTTTCTTGTACCTGTACAGTAGTATGTATGAGTTTTATTGGCTTACTTACTAATAATGTTGGTTAATCGTTATGAATGTGTGAACCATGTGTCTTTTCCCTTGTATAATAAAATACCTTAACTTCGGGATGAAGTTTCCTGAAGGGTGGGTGTATGTAACAACCCTAGTTAAATAGTTACATAGGGTTTATCAAGTAGAGTTAATTAGATAATTAACTGTCCTAATATGTTTTAGTTAAACAATGATTATTTATTAATAATATTAATTAATTAATTAATTAATAATTAATTGTTTATATATGTTTATTGATTAATTAATTAATTAATTGACTCATTAAAGGTTTGGGTAATGAATTAAAGGGCTTAATAACTTTAAATTATTTATTATAAGACTTTACGTATGCAGGGGGGTAATGAAGCATTGAGTGGAGGGATAAGGTAATAAATGGAAGGATAGGGTAATAAATGGAGGGATAAGGTGGGTGGAATTAAAGGAGGGTAGGGAGTCAGTGAATGGGGGAAGATATGACTGGGCAGAGGCCTTTGGGAAGGGGGATTATGAAAAATTGGGAGGAGAGGACTGTATTTTTGTTGTTGGATATTTTTATGTTTTGGGAGTTTGGTTTTGGAGTTTGGGTGAACCATTGCAGGGGGCACTAGGTTGTTGGGAGTTTTGGGCTCGGGGGCCAGGAATCCTCGTGGAATCCTAGAGCTAGGGAGCTGGATAGACTGCTCCTAGCTGGTTGGGTGGTTAGTCGGTTTTGGGCAGGGTTTGGTTAGAGCATCAAGCAGAGTCTGGGCAAAGTAGCAGAGAGGACAACCAGAGGTTGGGAATTTAGCATCAGACAGAGGTATTTTTATGTATGCATTCTCATGAACATGTGATGGTTATTTAAAATTATTAGCATGTTGTTCAAAAATTTAAATTTTTGCTACTTATATGTTGAATAAAGAAATTACTTATTGTTTATACGTCGAAATAATCTTAATTGTTTAAATTGATGAATTTTATTAGGATTAATTAAATTAGGTCCCTACAGATATTTTGATTGATTATAGAGCTAGTCATAGCTATGTAGATCCCAGGCTAGTTGAAATAATTAAATTGAAGAAATATAAGCATGAAAAGTCTTGGTTAATTCAGTTAGTTATTGTAACTAATAGGGGAATCAGTGAGCTTGATATAGAATTCCCAATGACCTTGAATAGACTCAACACTAATGAAAATTTGAAAATCATACCACTGGGGTCCTATGACTACCTAATTGGTATAGATTGATTGAAAAAGCATCAGGTTTTCCTAGACAATTACAATAAGGCTCTCACATGTCTTGATGAGGAAGGAAACTCAAGGACAGTTCAAGGTAATCCAAGACCCATAATTGTCAGAGAATTTTATATTATGTGTGTGTGTGTATAATTTATTTATTTTATTTATTTATTTTAAAATTTATTTTAATTTATTATTGTATTTTAGTTCCCCCCCCTCACCCCATCAATATTCAACTTGATTTTTTTGTGTTTCTCCCCATCGAGATTACCCCATCAAACTATTCATTCTTCGGTAAATTCTCATCGAAAATTATCGTTCGGACATGCCTCCTTGTTAGGATATTTAGACACTTAGGAGTTAGTTAAGATCTACTTGGTCTAATATGTCGTTAGGTAAAAGTGTGTTTCTTTAGTATGCATTAGTATGCATTTGTAGTTAGGAAATCCGACGGTCACGATATGTTCCCGA
>ML804318.1:95421-106075 GCA_009831015.1 Picea engelmannii | reverse complement strand
AAAAGGATCAGTTTGCAACACATAAATTAAAGGATTACTTATGCAAATTACACATAGACAACAGCATAATCATTGAACATAAACACATATGCACAGCAATTGATAAAGGAGTTCACCCCTCTCCTGGGCTACATCTCCTGGTCCAGCTTCCAATGGATCATTATTATTAATTGCTCAAAAGTGCTCAAAAACATGTCTTACAATGCTCAAACTGACAAACTGACTAATCCAATGGCTTCCCAGCGTCCCAAAACCCATGTCTGGGCTCTTTCGACACCTCAATCGGTCGAAAAATGAAGAAGTTAGGCCTCCTGGAATTCTCCCTCTTCAAGCTTGTTGTCTCTGATTCTACAATTCGCACCCTTCCTTGAATGAACCTGGCTAACACGCTCTTTTAAGCGCAAAAACCTAGCACCGGGCGCAACCACGCCAATGGTGCAAACCGTAGGATGGTTAAGGGTGCGTCAGCCCCTAACCGCCTCGGCACCTGGGCGTATGGCCATAGGACCGTTCTCTAAGGCAAAAATTGGTTAAGTCGTTTCAACTGTTGGAACTAACCCCACACTCCTGGTCGTATGCAAATCTGTTGTCATGTGTTTTAAAACCCCGCGTAAAGGTTACAACCACGCACACATTATACAATAGTATAACCCGTGGGTTATAGTGCTAAAACCCCGCGCGAAATATTTTGTAATACAATATTACATATAAAACTATGGTTTAAGTGTTATATACCCGCGCCATTCATCGGGCTATACGACATGGTTATATGATATTACCAACGACCACGGGTCGGGGCTAAGCCCCGGCCCGACCCCCCACCATGTACGCTATAATGTAATTTTAAATACAATCAAATACATATCCATGTTAAGGAACATATGGCGGTGCAATGGTCGGCGGAGGTTTGCGAAAACTTATGAAGTGTGGGAGGTCCGGGGGTCGAACCCCGCGGCCTCCATTATTTTTACATGACCATATAAACCAGTCAACGAGTGACACGTGGCGCCAATGGATTGGGCCACATGTCCTCACAACATTGACCACCAATGACATGTGTCATCTCCCGATTTGAAAACCATCAACCAATGAATGTGTGCCATGTCATACACCTGACACATCATCGTAAGGACGGTATGGCCCTACCATGTCACCGTACGGACTGTACGGACAGGTACAGTGAGCATCAAAATTTTTGCTTGTTTGACTTGGCGAAAAGATCGGGATATCTTCTCCATACGGCGTCCATTTGACAAAGTAAATATACTGTTGGAATCAGGAAGACGAGACGGACACAATGGCATTGTTTTCGTCGCATTCTGAGAACTTTGAAAATTGAGCAAAATTTGATCCCCTGATCAGGGCTCCTTTGTTGGTTAGTTTTACTGAGTTAGATTGGGTCGGTGACCATGAAAATCAAAAGTCTATTGCAGGTTATGTTTTCAACCTTGTTTTTGGACCCATCACTTAGAATTGTAAGAAACAACAAGATATCTCTTTTTCTTTAGCAGAAGCAGAGTACTACGTAGTCGTTAATACAAGTTAAGAATCATTGTGGCTTCTATAGATCCTTTCAGAGTTTGGATTCCAACAACAGCATCCAACCACCCTCTGGTGTGACAATTAGAGTGTCATCAAGATTTTGAAAGATTCATATCAGTATAAATGTAGCAAGCACATCGAGCTACACACGCACTTCATCAGAAAGTTCATTCATGATCAATTTATTGAAGTGTTATTTTTCCCTACAAAAGATCAAGTTGTAGACATTTTCACAAAGTCTCTTATAGAAGTAAATTTTTCAAAACTTTGATCGATGTTAGGATTTCAAGAAGTTGTCATTAAACAGGGATAGGCTCTAATTCATCATTACTTCTCCTATTATGTCACATTTGTAAGACCTTCAATCCTATCCAAAGTTGTTCTTAAGGGGGGATGTTAGGATATTTAGACACTTAGAAGTTAGTTAAGATCAAATTGGTCTAATGTTTTGTTAGGCTAAAGTGTGTTTATTTAGTATGCATTTGTAATCCAATAGTCACAATATGTTCTCAACATAGATTGATCTGATGACTCATATTCTCCTCAATCTTAATGACTATATTGATCTGTGTCTTAACACCTGATTGGTCCATTATCTCTACTTAAAGAGCGTGGAGGGTCTATCAATGATCGATTATGAGAAACTATATGTAATATATTTTCTTTTGCATTAATCAATTGCCTCAAGTGGCCATGTTGGTTGGGGTTGTGGATGTTTCTCCATCGGGGTTTTACCACGTAAAAGCATCAATGTGTTGATCTTTGATCTTGTTGTGTGAGTGGTTACTGAAGGTGTTCGTCCTCTGTTGGAATACCTATGTTGTTGAACAATCCCAAATAGTTATGATGCATATCCCAATAAATTCTCATGTGTTTCATATTTGCAACATCTTTCAAATCTCCTCATTTGAAAATCTCAATAAAACATTATGATAATTTTAAGTTAGCATACCTTATAAAACCTTGTTTTTGATACTCTCCTACTAGTTGACCTTTCTCTTGATGTATCTATGAAATTATGATCCTTATGAGTCTAAAATTTCAGCCCACAATATTCAAATATGCATTCTCTACAATGTCACAAGCTTGACCAAATTTTGATGTGCAAAGTGAAAGTTATAGTAATTTTCCTGAAACTTGTTGAGTTTTATCCCTTTCTAGAGAGAAAACTTGTACGACATGCCACTTGTCTATTTTCTTGATACGATTCTAAAAGTTCGATATGAAGCACTATGATTCATCATATTTCAAAGAAATTGATGGAACCCAATTTGGATCTTTCTACAATCATATATGATTATTTTACCCAAAACATTTGTTTGGGACTCATTTTAGGACTAGTCAAAAACTCTAACCTCTATAGTCTATAACTTGAAAAATATAGTGAATCAAAATATGAAATTTTTACCACAGGTACTTCACACTTTTTTCTCAATCCCCTAAAATTACACTACCTGATGTATCCCCCCAAAAAAAATTATGACTATTTTACCAAGAACACATGTTTGAGACTAGTTTCGGGACTAATCAAAAACTTGTATTTCCAAAAGTATAGTGAATCAAAACTTGAAATTTTTACCAAAGATACTTGGCTATGTCTTCTTAAGCTCTCAAAAATTTTACTATATGAAACTTTGTTAGGTCATCCTAAACCTCCTTATTCTCTATGTATTATGAAAACCATGCTACAACAATGCTCTCTCTCACTTACAGGTGATTGGCTTGATTAAATTGATGGTATTTTAGAGGTGATTGGCTTGATTAAATTGATGGTATTAAAAAATTTGTAGTCTATTTACTGTGTATGCATTCACGTGGTCTAAACATGTGAGCATTGAGAGCCCCTACATCCATACAAATATCAGGTTTTTTTAATGGCTTGGCATATAAAATGTATATACATGTGTATTGTGTTGTGTTAGATGATGTCAATTCCTTTCAATTATGGAGTATCTAAATAATTCTATTGGATGCAATAGTGATTCCTCCAAGAAGAGACTAACTAGGCATTCGAATGATTTCAATGTCATTCCATTGAGAAATTGAATTGGCCACTCGTTCAAATCGATTTAGTGTGGGAATGTGTGATTTCTTTTGGACCATTTTAGCTATTGAATAAAGTGAATTTAATTGTGCTACAATAAATGATTTGGCCACATTGAGCAATCAATTTGTGCCTTTAACTAAGATTGTTCTGGTTGGATTGGGCCTTTAACTGAGATTGTCCTGGTTGGATTTGATTGTTATTTATGATATATTGTTCATGTGGTTTTAATATATTTACTTACCTTGAAATAAAAGGTATAGTTTAAATGTCTTATGTTTTTTTATTTTTTTGAACTTCTATTATCGGGTTTGGGCAATGTGATTGTATGCAAAATCACAATTTTACAGTGATCAAATCTTGTTTGTGAATCCAGTATAAATCGATTCAACACCCTTAGAAACCTTATGACACCTAAAATGTGTATGTTGAACCACTGAAATTTGTCATTCCAACTATTATCACACAAAACAACATGAACGCAGGCGAGTAGGTGCAATCTGCAGCGATTGAGGTCCCCTATGCAGGTTCGATGTGGCACTATCTCTAAGCACAGTTGGAGGGACTCCAAGGTTAGCAGGAGGGTAAAAGTTTGGAGGGGACGCTAAATTAACCAGTGCGCCCAGATCTCAGGTCCCTTTCAGATCGATGGTCTCATATCATTTTGAGGCCGCAACATGCACGGACGTTAAAATCTGAGGGGCGGGACGAAATCCAAACCATGGTTTTGTGAGAAAGCTACATGGCAAGAGGCAAGGCATTTTAGGACCAAAAGCAATGCAGGTCCAAACCGCTTTCGGCAGCCCTGAAATCACGTGCTCTTATACAGCGCCATATTAAGCAACAGCAAGTGGCCTCCCCTTAATAGTCAAATCACATCCCGATCCAAAGGAGGGTTCAGCCAATGAACGATGATTGAATTTTGCAGCCACCTGCTTGTTCAGTGCCCAATCCAATTGTGACAGGTGGTCTTCCGCTAGTTGTCCAGACACACTCCAATCCCGATGAAGATCCAGATAATGAAGCAGGGACTAGTAGCTGAAACCTCAACTCAGTCCATAAATGGAAAGTATGGAAATTATGGCTGAGGAGACAAAGTTGTCAACCCAAGGTACAGCCATGGACGGTTTTTTATGCAAGTGCATACTGAACCAGGTTTGCGTCTGACAGGAGGAAACACACACAGTCTAACAGAAAGTTGCTCAGATGCAAAGCTTTGAATGGGGTTGCCAAATCACACTCCTGGCAGTTGTGGACTAATCTGAGTATAAGTAGATCAATTCAATATTTTGTTATGGTCGTCAATTAGTTGAGCAGAGCTCCCTACTATGTAATTTTTTATGCCAGAACTGTTCTCTGGTTATGTATATGATTTGAGACTTTTGCATTAATAAAAGTCAGCTCCTTTCATCATCTTTTGTAAATTGTGCTGAAACACTCGGGCATGGAGGATCCAGTCGAAGGTTGTAGTTGTATTGTAATGTAGGTTTGATTATAATATTGTTGTGACCTGATCTAGTACTGTTTCTTTGTTATTTTATTTCCCCTTATGCTGAAATGCTCGGGCATGGAGGATCCAGTCGAGTTGTTGTAGTTGCATGGTAATGGAAGTTTGTTTATTTTGCAGTTGTGATATATTTCAGTATCTGAAACTTATGTTCAATAGTGTTCTTGTGCCTGAGTTTTTCTTCACCAAACTGCCTGAAAGCTGCATGCTCAAAGTAGACTTATCCACCTTTCTCACTAAGTCTTCCCTCTGCTCACCTTTAAACTCAAATCAATGACTGAAGTTAATGAGGACTTCATTTCCATATGCATTGTTTATCCAATTTCTGCTTTACTTTCTGATGGGTATTGGGCTTATCCTTTTGCAATCTGAGGGTGACTCTCACAGCGGTTAAAAAAAATATGCCAAAATATAAAATAAAAAAGTTGAACGTTTAAACAAAATGGAATCAATGAAAAAGTATGCAAAAGCTTGTTAATGGGATTTCCCTCCTCAATTATTGGTTTGTGAATCGCTAAACAGTGCTGAGCTTGTTTGAAACATGGTGAGCTGTGTGATATCTACAACCATTCAACAAATTCATTCAGTAAATTAAAACGACGTCTTAACCTGTACAATTTGACTTCCGTCAGCATCGCCTGTATCGAAGGAAAAACAACTTAACATATTTGAAGTTAGTAAAACTGTATGTGAAAAATGTAAACAGAAAATAGGGGAAAAACTGTTTATAAATAAATAAATAAAACATGGAAGGTGGGCCGGGATAAGATTTATTCTCAAATCGTGAATGTTCCACTGTCTTTTCCTTTGGGAACATCATAAAATATTGCACTGTGAGAAGCGGGACTGTTTTGGAAGTAGCGTTGGATTCTTTTGCAGCGTGCGTTTCAAGCGAGCGATTCTCTCAGAGCGCTGATATTACTATACATCTTTTCAGACATGACTTTGATGTTCCATTGGTCCGTATTTTGTAGCCACGTGATCCCTCTGAACGAGAGTTCATGGTGATGGATCCGATTAGCGCAATCCCTCTGAACGAGAGTTCTCCAGCATAGCAATTTATTAAATTGTACATGTGAAAGCCCATCAAACAAATTATTGACCTGTGCATGTGAAAGCCCATTATGTGCCTTTATTGAATTGTGACAAGGAAAACCAATGATTGCATAAGGACAAATTCTTCTCAGTGATTGTAGCCATGTGATCCCTCTGAACGAGAGTTCTCAGTGATTGTAGCCACGTGATCAATCTGAGCGAGAATTCTCACTGATTGTTTCCGCTGTTTTTTTCCGGATGAGCGTGCTTTCCGTGGGTTTCAATTATTGGTTGGACAGTATTCGTCAAAGGGAAATCCTATGGACTGCATGTGATCAATTAGAAATTTATAAAAGGTACTTATCACGCCATGTTTACCTTATCGGAAATCCCCTTTGCGCTGCAAAAATGCAACATTGAGAACATAATTTATTCTGGTGATGCTCCTCTGGATTCATTTTGACTGTAAACATCCAGAGAGTTATTTCCAATATACATTTTTCTGTCATATTCAATTGGTGCCGGAGGATTACCTTTGTTTTATGTATGAATTTAGGAGACTATTCCATACATAGATAGAGAAAGAAAGAATCCACAGGCAACATCAAAACAAAAATATATAAACCATCGTAATTACAGGTCTCTGTAGCCTCATCTTTTACAGGTGTAAAGCTGAAAGAAAGTAAACAATTTCTCTTTTGAAGAAATTCATTCACGTGTCAGATATATAATAAATTAAATTATTATAAATTCATATTAACACATATTTTTATTAAATGCTACATGTACGGATTTAATATTTTAAGGTATAATTTTTGTTTTTAAGGTCACAGCCAAACCACACATCAAATTGATGTATGACTGGTAAAGTCTAAGGAAGTATACATACCCTACCTCTTTTAGATTTGAAATTGTGATAAAGCACATGCTCTTAACCATTAGACCCACTCAAATTGTTATTATTAAATCAGAAATTATTAAACATAATAATATGATACCTTTTACAAAATATATTTAATTAAATTGACTTTATTTTTATTATTGTTAATTTATTATTATTATTATTATCTAATATAATATAACCACTATAAAACATCTAACTATTCTCATTATTCTCATTATAATATATATATTATTTTAAATAAAACATCTAACTATTCTTATTAAAATATATATATATATATATATATATATATATATATATATATATATATATAATTTTATATAAAAAAAAATTCAAATATAATATTTTATATTAAAAAAAATTCAAATATAATATTTTGTATTAAAAAAAATTCAAATATATAGAAAAAATTTCCATTACCAATTAACAACCAACTATTTCAATACAAACATCTTTTTTTTAAATTAAATCAATAACTTATTCCTTAATCTTATAAACTTTTCCATCCTTTAAAACCCATATATACATTCATTTTATTAATTATTTAAAAGAGACGTTTGAATCGATCTCTTCTATTATAATAAGGTTGTTGCCATCAAAAATAAGGGGTCATCAAAAATGAAAAGGGGCTTTGTTGATTATTAAAGGGAAATGGTTGAAAAATAATACAATGAGTTGAAATTTTTACTATATAATAAAATTCAATTCGTTAATAGTTATTTAAAGGAGAAGGTTGAATTTAATTTTTTTATTTTATAATAAAATTTAAAACTAATTTTAAATTATATTTTAAATAAAAGCAATAATATTTTAGAATTTTTTTAAAATTTTTAATAAAGATTCTTTTTCATCAATTTTGATTCTTTAAATTTAAAGAGACTAAAAACATGTGTCTCTTTCTAGCCTTCTCTTTATGGGTTGTGAGTTGCTTTTAGCATTTTCGTTGTGAGTTGTGATGTTGATATTGAGTTAGTCTCCTCTTTCTTTGAGGATCCCTTGGCTAGGATGATGAGGCTCCATGAATTAGGCAAAGTGGACATGGAAAAGGAATAGTATTAAAAAATGTGAGAGTGAGAGTAGATATAATTCTTGCTCACCAAAATTGTATATGAGTGTTTTATTAAACAATCAAATAAAGTATATATAAATACAACAATCATAGTTTCAAGATAGAAGAACTACATTGATCTTTCTAAGTAGAGATTATAAATCTATCTAATAATGATCAATAAACTCAATAATTAAATATGATCATACCAAAGATAAGCGGGAGTTACATATCCCAATACTCCCCCTTAACGACTACTTGTCTTTACAATCATTAGGTTAAGTCTTCATCATCATCAAATCCTCTAAATTGAATCACCTCCTACAAAGTCTTTGTATGGCCCAACCTAATACTTTCTCTTGATACCTCAATCATGCATCACCAAACTGCCAAAATCCATATATAATAATTCCTATCACCAACGAAAAAAAAAAAGAAAAAATTCATTGATAAACATGCAATTGTGCTATTACAAGATGAATAATCAATGAGACTCAAACCCACTTATTATTTATGCTCTCATTTTAATCCTCAACATTAAAGGGATCTTTTCCTCTTCACACGTATTTCAACTTACCTCATTCAATTTCTTTGTTGTGATCTCATTTGTATAGTGTTATGTTAGTATCCTCCCAAACTAACATATATGTTTGTTGGTTTTAAGAACAAACCATAAGTATAAAAGTTTGGAGTTCTCTATATATAAAAGATTATTTATATTTAATTTCCAAAGTATTTTGGTTTACATATTTTATTATGATATGAAAGTCATACAAATTAGTTATTTGGGGAATTAGTTTATAAGTGTTATATTCCAAACACTTCTATAAGTCGCAACATAAACCTATTGTTGACTGATCAAATACTAGCACAGCCGCAAAGTGGCTGGCGGCTGGTGAACGCCGAAACGTGGCAATTACATACCCGTACAGTAATTTTTTAATGTGATTAGGTAAATATTAAAAAGTAAACATGTTAACGGATGCCTTGATAAATGCAAGAAAGTTATGAACAATAAATCTAACCCATTGATTTTGGAGGACGATTAAGAATATGCCATCATCTTCAATGCATAGCCATCAGATTAGGGTTTAAGGTTAAATAAGGTTAAAAGATCATTAATTGTGCCAATTGTCAATAGGTGTACGCCTTTCGGCGTAATTATAGTGGATCCACGTCATCGTAGGTTGTATACAGAGCTTCACTGCAATTGAAATTCAAATGAGCTATTATTCGTCCTGCTCAATGGGTATTCGAGCTATAAGGTAAGGAACCATACATTTTACAGTCTGTAGTGTTAGTTTTCATTAATAAATATATGTTATTATTAATATAGTTCTCACACATTTTTTTGGCACAAGGTTGTTGAAATCCTTGGGTGAAGTCCGGTTCAAAGGGTCATCAATAATAGGTATCTTGACTTGCTATATGAAGAACACCCAACGCATAACCTCCATGAGTTAGAAACGGATTCGACTCTGAATTGACACCGACAGTTAACCGCGTGAGTTGAATAATAGAGTTAGAGTTGGATATTGTGCTCCCGAAGTTTAAATGGTGAAGTATAATTCTTTACCAAAGTATACGAGCTCTTTGTTTATCCTTTGACAATCAAATACAAATTTTACTTTCGCTGTTTGGTAAGAGTCTTGAAACTGTTGTTATTATTATTATGATTTTGTTGTTGTGATAATTGTTTCATATAAGGGTGAGTGAAAGTTAATGATGGTCTCTCATGACGTGTTAGTGGCAATGTAAAAATGGTAAAACAATATGTTAACTTGGAGGGATTATTCAAAGTAAGTTTACAATGAATTTGAATATGGTGTAAGAAGATGAAACATAGAAAATTGAATTAGCTTTCTGAATATACAACTTTTATTCATAAAAATTGTGAATAACTATGTGAAATTTGATTTTTTTCTAATAGTGGTATGTTATTTTTCCAGCAAAATATAAGGTATATGTCTTTGTTCATGCAGGTGTTGAGAATGGAATTTCATACTTGTATAATTGTAGAGAATCCATTGTATTTTTTGGAAATTTATAATATTATTTTATATATTTTTTTAAATTATGAAAGTCAATATATCCTTGAAATTACAATGCATTTTGTTTGTGCAAGAGGGTCTTAAGAGAGATATGTATTCTAGGATTTTGATATATGCCAAGACACAAATAGATTAAAAATAGTAAACAATATTAATTAAAAAAAAACTATGTATTTTTAATATGCATAGCCGACTCTATCTATGTATATAGTTTCGTCAACAACTTAATTCTATAGCCTATAGAAAAATAACATAAAAAACAGAGATATAGAGAGGTATTCATAAAATGGAGGTTTTTATCAATTTGCAAACAGAACCACTAGGTTTGTCATCCCAAACCTAAATCCTAGACAACCAAGTCAACATACACGTACTCTAAATGTGTCCATCTTGCCCAAAAAAAAAATCAATTCAAAAGAATGTGCATATGCTAAAGCACGTGTGCATTCCTAAAACACACACACATTATTAAGAACATGAACACACATGCTCTCTCTCTCTCTCTCTCTCTCTCTCTCTCTCT
>ML804318.1:66025-87156 GCA_009831015.1 Picea engelmannii | reverse complement strand
AGAAGAGCATGGAAGAAGGGGAAGAGAGAAATAGAGAAGGGGAGAGAGAGGGGGAGATAATGCGTGAGAGAGAGGGAGAGAGAGGACTATAGAGGGAGGGAGGGAAAGTGAGGCAGAGGGGGAGGGAAAGATAGTGGGGGGAGAAGGGGGAAGAGGGGGGGGGGAAGAGAGAGAGGGGGGGATATTTTTTTTTAACAGGAACATGTCCATGTTCCTAATCCTAATAATGCACATGCTATTTAGGGATGCATGCACATTCCTAAAGTGCGTGTGTGTTCCTAAAGCACACACATTATTTTTATTTCATTTTTTTTAAGGAACGTGTGTGTGTTCCTGAACATGTGTTTCTCAGGAACACACATGCATTCTTGAGAAAGTGCATACATTCCTGGGAACATGCCTATGTGGCTCGATGAGTGGAGGTTTAGGGTTTGTCAAATCTTCCACATCAGGAACGTGTGTGCATTCCTAGAAACAAGAATTTGTTCCTAGAAATATGCACATGTTCCTAGAAACATGCACGCATTCCTTTGGGTGTGAGTTTCTACCCACCCCATTTCCACTTTATCGTCCACCAACTCCATGCACTCACCCATAAATACTTGTTTCTTTTATATTACTGGAATTATGAATGGCCCTAATATTTTTCATTGATGGATCAATAGTTTCGTATCGATATATAATGGTATATTCACTTTACTATTTTTAAATTAAGCCAAGACTACATAGTTTATGACCTCACGGTCTCTCATAAAATATTTCTCTTGGTTATAATGTAATGGGTATATTTTTATATAAAAACCATTTTGTTTAATTCTATGTTCTTGGATTTCTATATACCACACAATAAAATTATTTATAATGTTTCTCCTTTCTAAATATTTTATAATTTTCATGATGTAATATATATACTATCCTAGAATTCATTCTTATGTCATTTTGAACAATCATTTTTTAGAAGAAATCTTTCTACAGGGAAGTATAACATATGTAAATAGGTCTAAAACCTTTCTTCTATATATAAACTTAGTATTTCACTTATAATGATATACTCCTTTTTTTTATCCAAATGCTTTCTTACATGATCTGGTTCTAGTTGTATTTATTAGTTGTTTAAATACAAATCTGATGCATATCATAAATACTTTATATGTATATAAAACTTCAACATGTTTTTCATATACAAAGAGTTTATCTTTTGTGTTCATTAAAGATTATCTTTCTCATTTCTAGCAAATAATCTTGCTTGCAAATAAAAGATAAATAGATGTGTTTTTCTTCTTTCTCTATATGAAATATAAATGATAAGTTTCTTACTATATTAGTATATATTTAAACAATTGTAAATAACCTCAACAACATCTTCATTTCCTCCTTTCTATCAACACTTTAATGTTAAATAACACATAGATTTAGTTACAGTGATTACATATAAATTTTTCCATTGTTAACTACTATAACACTAAAAATTTATTAATAAATAGATACAAGTAAAGAAAGAGAGCATATCTAAGCCTACTTCAATAACTAGAAACAATTTGAGTAGAGAATGAGTTCCTCCCAACCATAGAAACAAACAACCAAAATTACTTGTTCTTGTCACCCCAAGCCTAAATCATTATTTTATAGGGACTGAAATTGTATAATCTTCTGTAGATTTCTCAAGGTCTAGTTCTTCTTAGAACTCTCAACTCATTCCACAAGTACTCCGCAACGTCCTTCCTCATAACATACTTGTATATAATATCTTGCCTAAGTCTTTTCAAGTTGGCCTCATCCCTAACCATGGGGAATCTTCTTGGCCTAACTTTGTGCTAGTTGGTTCCCTCACATCCAACACCTTTGGTAGTAGGGTTCCACTTGTACCATCGACAATATTTACTCTGGTGGTTTTTACCCTTTTCACTCACCCATGGAATAATGATTTACTCTTTGTAACTAGATTCTCTAATTAGTTTGTTTATTGTTAATTAAATAAATTAAAAATAAAATTACAAAAAATATTCATCATCAATATCTATGATGATATAATTCTACATATGTATTTTCCAATACTTACACAACATAAACTAACAATAAATTAAGTATTCAAATGTTTGTAAACTTAGGGACATTATAACATATAAAAATACAACCATCCACCAGAATACATGGGTAATTAGTTGTTGCAACCACCAGTTTAGTAGGATTTCCTTCAGGTACATGGTTCATTCAACCACTTGATGAACTCCCCTTCAATATAACACTCATGGTTTTCTAGGAACCTCCAAGAATCCACCCATAGATCATGTAGTCGACCTATGACATAGCTCACTCTAGGTGTTAAAAAAATCTATAAAAGAGGTTTATGCACTAAAAATCAATAGGGATACATGACAAAGGGGTATGCATTCCCAATCATTTCTTACAGTGATATATAATATACATGTTACATAGATACATGTACATACATTACATGCACCATCTCATGGAGATACCAGGTACATAATCAAACATTTCAAGGACCAATACATCATTACATCATCGACTTGGTATAAAACAATGTGTGACTCACATTAACATATGGTCATGAGTCTGTTTTATTCAACATAATTCACACAATTTACCTTGTTTGTCCGCAACCATCTTGTTTCTTCCGCACTTCTGCTACTTCCACATGACTGCCATTGTCACCATATTCCCTTGGATTAATATTTATATTGTTATCTAGAACAATATGTCTGTTATTTATGCTTACCATTCCAACTCAAACTTATGTTTTGTTGGAATATACACTAATACTAGGAGGGGGGGTGAATCAATATTAGACAAATTTTGGCACTTTTCTTCTTTACTACTTTAATTAGTCATTACATAATAAATCATAAGCAATGAAAAGAATTAACCACATCAATAGAGATCAACACAGAAGCATAGTGCACATATATTTAACGTGGAAACCCAATTGGGAAAAAACCACAAAACATTATTTATAAGATATTGTAGGCACCAACCTATTATTATAATGTTTGAAGGAATAAATTTACTGGAGACACCAATCTCCTTGACTGAGCACCAACTCAACAATAAGGTTTGTAGGCACCAACGTGCTGGAGACACCAATCCCCTTGGATGAGCACCAACTCAGTTGTAATGTTTGCATGAACTAACATGCAGGAGACACCAATATCCTTGACCGAGCACCAATTGAGCTCTTCTTGTAGAAACCAACATACAACTGTAGTATTTTCAGGCACCAACCTGCAGGAGACACCAATATCCATATCTAAGAACCAACTCAACCATATTAATTTACTGGAAACATCAATTTCTTCAAGTTCTCAATAATGTCATATTATCACTTCCCTTTAAGCTTTTACTAGTACAAATCTGTTGCTCTTTCTCTGTTGACACAACTCTTTCATTTTGTTCAAATCCATAAATTCCTTGCACCTCCCAACCACCCTTAGATTTTCATATCTTCCTTTATTATGTTCACTTGTATCCTCCGACATGTGAGCCTCATATCTTCTCTTACTCATACATACTCTTCCACTCTCTTGGTTCTGCAAACTCAAAGCTCCTCACTCTTTAAACTCATCTGCATTCTTCCATTTCTTCACACACTTGCTCTCACACCTAAGAGCCTCAGAACACACACACACATCAAACACTTATCCCCATCGGATCTAATTTAGGAATATTTTTTTATACAACTCATGCACTCAATCATTTGTCCACATATGAATTCTGATGGGGTCATCTCCAAATCCCTTTTCTTCTTCCTCAAAATCATGATATCAAAACACCTCTACAAAAACTGGTCTCAAATTTATTTTAATGTATGCAATATGTTCATGGGTCCTCAATGCTCAAGCATTGTTGGATCTGATCCTTGATTAAATCATGACCATTTATCTTTTCTTTTTTTACCAAAATAGGTAATGTAAATTCAACACTCAACAATGGTCAGAGCGTCTCTTCAATTAATCCTTAACCGTCGATCTGATCTCCTTTATATCGAGACCACGGGGGTGCTGAAATACTCAACATCACCATGACGCTTAGTGGTCATAGAGTCAAACCTTGGATTAATCTCTATTTCTCTCCATATATCGGGACCATCGGGGTACTAGGATATCGAGCTACCAGACTCCTTGAATCGTGTGCCTTTAACTTTATGTCAGTAATCTGATATGATCTCATCCATCAGATCATATTGGATCGAATGTATCCCATCGATTCATCTCCTTTGATAGCAAAATACTTCAACTGTCGTCCACCGTCCGATCAAGTCTCAAATTCAATCTTGAATTTCAATATGGTTTCATATTTATCAGGACCATATGGTCTATCGGGTCCCTACGCTATCTAGATATCAGCCTATCGACCTCTCGTTAGCCCTCGAACTCCCCTCCTTGGATCGATGCCAAGCTCCTTTATTCCATGTGAGTGAGTGTCATAACCTTGTGCTAATCCCCATTTGTGAACTCCTTTAACCTTTGGCACTAAGCTCCTTTATTTCATGCGACAGAGTGCCATAACCTTGCACCAAGCCCCATTCATCGAATCCTTTAACCTTTGGTGTTAATCTCATTTACCACATATGAACTTGGACTATGAACTTGGGCTATCAGAGTTCATCATACTTAAATCTCCATATGCCATTAGACTCCTCTTTTTAGAATGCCTCAATGCATAAGTTTTAGGCCACTTCGAACTATCGACTCTGATGCAAAATGAACCACTCTAATGGTTCAAACTCATTTTGAAGTATTTCACACTAGTCTCACTTCGATGGATCTAGTCCGATAGAGTTATACTACTCCAACATTTTTAGACTCTAATGAACTAGAGTCACTCTGAGAATTAGAACTCTGAGAAATTGGAACTACTCCAAACTTTTTGGCTTCTCTATCGGAGTGTCGTCATCGAACTCTCTCTAATTGAGTCACTCTGATCACTTCAAACTATGACAATCTTCTGACTCCAATAGTAGACTTCCACGTGCCTCCTTTCAAGTTCATTTATCTGGTTCACTTCGAACATATATGGACCATTCATCGGGGTATTCCTTCTGTTGAACATTCTGATCAATCAGTAACATGACAAACTTCCACGTGTCTCTTTCTGATAGGCCTAGACTAGCATCAAGGGTCTGAAACTTGTCGATACAACTTTCTGATTATATCGATGGGTATTGTTGCACTTGATCACTTTGATGAATCAAACATGCTTCCAATGGTCACTATTCTCAGTTCTTTGGGCCTCTGATAAATCAATGGTTCCTACTTACTCAAACTCTCCTTCATCGTCGGACTTCGAATCACCTTGCATGCTTTGACCAGTGGTCCAAAAAAATTTTCTATGCCAAATCAATGGATGTGATATCCTCTGACTCAAGAACACGGTTTTCTTCATGGTAACTATCTGATTTAGGACTCATCCATTTCATGACTTCGACACTTTTCCAATCACCTTCCTCTCACCTTCATTTCTAGGGTAGACACATAGAGCTCTATCAGGAGTTGATCAATGCATAGTCATCCTTGCACATAGAGGCTTATCAATGCTTGGGGTCATTCTTTCTCTGTTTGGTTGCTCTTGTTTTTTTTTATCTTAACAATTTGATCATTCTTCCTCTATTTTTCTGGTGTGATCCTTGGACCTGGCATTTACATAGGGTAGATATGCAGTTCCTCAGAGTCTCCTCTTGTCAGATATCATTCATTGATTTCTTTAGGGTTGTTTCGTTACACAATTTGTAGAAACATTCATTGTCCTCTTCTTATCATTGACAATAGTCAGTCTCTCCCTACCTATGATATCAATGACAATGACATCCTTTTACATCAATGACAAAACAATTTTCAACATGTCTTCCATCAGATCATGGTTTCTCTAGTGAGAACATTGGAACTTGCTTCCATCTCATAACCAAAAAATGTTCATGCTCCTCCATTCACATATAGAGTTGATGAACTCATACCAGTTGGAAACTAACCATACCTTGGGCCAAACATTATTATCATGAATATAAATATTGAACAACTAGCCATCCAAGTCAATTTTACGTCAATTCATCAACAATTTACCATCAATACACAAGCGGTAGCATGTATTTAATCATACCTTTCCAACTAGCACACCCTTTACCAAGCAGACTAAGCAATGATTTTACATCACTAAATATTACTAAGAAGGACTTCAACTCCTCAGCAAGAGATACTATCATTTTCTCCCTTTGCAGTTGTTCACATGTCTATAGTCTTCATCCGCATCTTTGACCTTTGGATCTTCAATGTCAATGTGAGATTGTTGTCTTGGATTTCTCACATCCACATGTGATTTATTCATCATATCTAACAAAGTATCACACATTGAGTTGACAAAACGAGGCTCAATGTGTTTCTCTTCACAAACTCCAAATAAATTCAAAGAATAAGTTTAATTTTACCATGACCAAAGAATTTTATTATCACATTTATGGATTCCCTATTAGCATCTAGGTTTCCCCACCATCTCCAAACATTCTATAACTTTGTTTAACAAAACAATTCAAACTACCTTACCAAAATAAAATAAAAACTATGTAACCTGATTGTAGAAAAACTTCTTTCATTTGCTTAGGCTCCTTGCTAATCACCACGATGGTGAGAGACCTCTACCATCGCTTCTCTTCTCAAGACCACGATCCGCTCACGGTTCACAACTATGTAGAAGGCATCATAATCTAGTGTCCTCCTCACATATGCCTTCTTCAACCTATCGGCCTGTCGGTTTAAGCAACAATTTGATCTCTTATTACTGGTGCTTGGTTTATAATAATCATCATTGACAATGTTTAGAAAGGAGTAGGCTGGAGCAATCTTCCTTGCGGATTTCTGTTTATCAGGTAAAAAAAACGAGCTTGAATTAGGCCAAATTTTCAGGGTAGTCTGAGTTTCTCATGGATTAAAACTTCATGTATTTCAGAATCTTACTTTAGGGGTTTTTCCCATTTTAAATTAACAGAGATGTTCAGAAAATTCATCAAAATTCTGGATTGACCGAAAATTTAAAAACAAACCTTCAAAAAACCAACAGTAACGAGTAACGAGAGGAAAGATTGCTCCCAAATTAACCCACTCCTTTTAGAAATATTATCTTTAATTAATCAAGGTTCTCTGAAGATCATCATGATGCTTCTATGTTGAGCTTGCCTGGATTCCATTTCTTGGCTAATTTCCTGTAAGCCCATCGAGCATCCGATGTCGAACAAGTCTTCTCTAGACCCAAAATCGAGTAAAAGCAATCCTCTTTAGCGTCCTTTGTATCTTTGTAGAGGAACACATCAACCATGATGTCCCATTTATGACCAGGAAGGACGGTTCTGCGCATCTGCAGAACCATTCTTGTCGACATCCAATGCTATGTTTTCCCTTGTTGTTGGCAGGTATCCCAATATCCACATATTTCATTCCCTTGTTGTTGGCAGGTATCCCAATATCCACATATTTCATTGGTGAATCTGTATAACAGAAAGCATTGGTTGGAATATTACCCTGGGCTACTTCTCTCATGGGCTGATGATTAGTCCTTGGATCAGTGAGGATCAACAATCGAGGCTCATTAAATGAAGATTGCATATGATTTGTAAATGTTCCAGGAGTGTGCATCCAGCTATTGCATGTGCTCCACCAGTATATTGAGTAAACTTCAAGATGACGCGCTGGCCAACAATCACCTTTGCAGCAACTTGAAGCTTCTCCCAAGTCTTACCTAAATTGATAATGAACATCCCATCATAACGTTTCCTGTACACATAACACTCCATTTGAAAATCAAAGTTTTTGGTGCCGAGAAGAATATTGGTAGCAAGCATCATTTGAATGTCTGCGCCATTTTAATATCTTCTGCCTCCTTCACACTAACGAATTCACCTTCTCTTGTGCGCCATGCATTAGAGACATGTCAGGCTCAACTCAGCTAACAGATTCGGTGGTGCGCTGGGAACAAAATTCTTTCCACTGCGTTGCTTCTCCATAGTCTCCGTCTTACGGCCACGGCCCGCTCATGGATCAGATACTCAGCAAATGGATGGACAAACACAATACTACTGACAAACTCAATAAACCATATACTCTCCTAAGCTGATCTACTTCTACAGTATATTACTCTTCCATTTCCATACGGAAATTTGAGAGGGAGAGTAGATATAATTCTTACAAACCAAAAATAAATTGTGGGTAGCCCTCTATTAAACAATGAAATAGAATATATACAAAGAAAATATTAATAGTCTTAACACTAACAACTAGGCTTGAAATTTGATGTATTTTAATATTTAGGGGTTGGGCAAAGGTTTATTGGAGAATTAAATATAACAATAAACAAAATTTAATTAGTTTCGAACTCCTAATCTTTGAAATTTAATTAGTCCATAATCCTAGTTCACATAAAGTGTTAATAGTTAATTGAATATCCATTCACTATAGGCAATTTGACACTCATGAATTTGGGGTAAAACTAAAATGAAGAGCATGAAAAACAAATGACCATCAACCACTTTTATAAAGTGGTTGTTGCTTGTTGACGATCCACATTAATTGATTGATTGATACATTAATAGTGTAACATATTACATTAAGTAATACACTAATACATTGTTAAAATATTGATACATTAATAAAGTTAATACAGTAATAAAGTACAAATATACTAATAAAGTAATAATACAATCAAGTGAATGTATTTAGTGATACAATACTACATTACTATAATGTATAAATTAAAGTACGAATACATTAATATGTTAATGTATAATACATTAATAAAGTATTACATTAATAATACATTAATAAAGCACTAATACATTGACGTTAATGTATTTAGTAAAACATTATTAAAATATTAATACATTAATGTATAATGTAATATATCAAAGTATTAATACATTAATAATATAATTTATTAATTAATTGATACATTAAATACATTTCTAAATTATTAATTAATACATTTCTAAAGTTTTAATACACAAATAAAGTAATACATTAATTTAATACATTATTACAATAATAATGCATAAAAAAAATACATTTCATATATTAAAAACATTACTAAAGTATTTATACATTAAAGCATTAATATACTAATGTATTAATGTATATTTTAATGTATTAATTAATGAATACATTATTAATAATGTATAAATTAAAGTATTAATACATTAATAAAGCAATAATACATTTAGCTTAATGTATTTAGTAAAAAATTATTAAAATATTAATACATTAATATATAATGTAACCTATCAAAATATTATTACATTAATAATATAATTTATTAATTAATTGATACATTAAACATATTATTGACTAATACATTGCTAAAGTATTAATTAATACATTGTTGGGTTTTAATAAACAAATAAAGCAATACATTAATTTATTACATTATTACACTAATGATGCATAAAAAAATAATACACTAATTATTATTTTTATATACATTAATTTATATACAACATTTCATTAATAGTAATACACTAATAAAGTAATCAAGTAACAATACACTAATAAAGTAATTAATTAATAATGCACTAAGGGTTGACCATGACCATGGTTTCTTATGGTTGATTATCACCAAGGTTGCCCATGACAATGACCACGACCCTCGTTAACTTTGGTAGACCTTGGATGACTTTGGGAAGGAAAGGTTCACTATGGTTGACATGGTTAATTATGGTTGACTATGACCTTTCTTGACCATGACCATGGATAAATATGGTTGAACATGACAATGGTTAATTGTGGTTGACCTTGGATTACCATGATCATGGTTAAAGGTGGTTGACCAAAACCATGGTTAACTTTAGTAGACCTTCACTATGGTTGAGCTTGGTTGACCATGACCATGGTTGACTGTGGTTGACCATGGTTGATAATGGTGAACCATTTTGGATAATTGTTTTCCATAGATGACCATGCTTGACCATGACTACAGATGACATTCACCATGTTTTACCATAACTATGACTAAGGTTGATCGTTGCCTTAACTATAGTTGATTATTGTTAACCATGATCAAGAGTATGGTTTAATATAGTTTACCTTGCCCATAGTTGACTATGGTTTTCTATGGTTGAGATTGATGTGGACCAAAGTTTAGTATGGTTGGTCATGGTTGACCTTCACCATGGTTGACTACGGTTGACCAAGATTGACTATGGGTGACCATGCCCATGGATGACCGTCATAGACCATGTGGAGTTAATTATGCTAGACCATGTTGATTATGTTTACCCGTGGTTTACTATGGAACTATCACATTTTAATGTTGATCAAGTTTTGTTGGTTAGATTGCGACATAAGGTTTGTTCATCACATGGCATGATAATATTCTGGTCATCACATTGTGATGTAGGGTTTTTTCTTGTCACATTATGGCATTGGAATAAGTTTACCACATTCTGACAATGGGTTATTTTTGTCACATTACAACATCAGGAAATGGTTATCTCATTGCAATGTTGGGCTATGTTTGTCACATTGTAATATTGGGTTGCATACATCACATTACAAAAAAGGGTTATATTCAACACAATGCGACATTTGGAAAGGTTTCTCACATTATGATGTTAGTATATTTGTGTCACATTACTACAATGAGGCTATGTTCATCACATAGGGACGACAAGGCTATGTTTGTCACATTGTGACAACACGACTATGTTCATCACAGTGCGACGTTACTATGTTTGTCAGAATGTGACGCTACTATGCTTGACACATTGTGACAATATGACTATGTTGGTCACATTGCAACGATTGGGCTATATTCAATGCATTTCAATGACAAGGCTATGTTTTTCACATTGCATTGTTACTATGATTGTGATATTGTGACGCTACTATGTTCCTTAGATTGAAAAAATATTGTATTCCTCACGTTCAAACATTTGAGTAAACCACACATTATGGCGATGAGGTTATGTTCATCACATTGCAACAATGAGGCTATGTTCGTCACATTGTGACAATATGGGCATGCTCGTCACATTGGAATGGCGGGGCAATGTTTGTCACATTGTGACGATAGGGCTATGTTTGTCACATTGCGACGTTACTATGTTTGTCAAAATGTGACACTACTATGTTCATCACATTGCGACAATATGGCTATGTTTGTCACATTGTGACAAATGGGCTATGTTCGTCACATTGTGACACAAGGTTTGTGTTTGTGACATTGTGATGTTACTATGTTTGCTAGATTGTGATGCTACCATGCTTGTCAAATTGCAACATTACTATGTTCCTAATGTTGCAACATCCAGTTTTGTTCTTCAGATGACAACATTGAGTTATGTTTTTCACATGACAAGGTTGGTTTATGTTTGACATGTTTCGAAAAGGAAGTTTTTTCCAAGCTTTTTAAAAAAATCTAACAAAGTGTTTCCTTTCTCACAAAAATAGGAACTTTGAACTAATGTGATGTATTACATAGAAGGAAACTTAGAATCATACTTGTTGTAAGGACATTGATCACAAATCATGTTTAACTTTATAAATGATGATTTTTAGTTGTTCTAAAGACATTGATAGCAAATAAACTTGAATATGGTTTTCCCATACTTGTCTATTGTTTTCCATGGTTGACTAAGTTTAACCATGGTTGAGCTTGTTGTGAACCAAAGTTTAGTATGGTTGGTCATGGTTCACCTTCACCATGGTTGACTATGGTTGACCATCGTCGACTATGCATGACCATGTCCATAGATGACTTTAATAGACAATGTCGAGTTGATTATGTTGGACCATGGTGATCATGTTTACCCATGGTTTACTATGGTAGTATCACATGACAATGTTGATTAGGTTTTGTTCATCAGATTGCGAAACTAGGTGACATTTGGAAATGTTTCTCACATTCTGACGTCGGTATATTTGTGTCACATTGTGATGATGAGGCTATGATCATCACATTGTGACAACGAGGCTAGGGTTTTTGCTTGTCACATTATGGAGTTGGAATAGGTTTGTCACATTCTGACTCTGGGTTATTTTTGTCACATTACGATAACGGTAAATGGTCATCTCATTGCAATGTTGGGCTATGTTTGTCACATTGAAATATTGGGTTGCATACATCATATTAAAAAAAAGGGTTATATTCGACACATTGTGACATTTGGAAATGTTTCTCACATTATGACGTCAGAATATTTGTGTCACGTTGAAACAATGAGGTTATGTTCATCACATAGGGATGAGAAGGTTATGTTCATCACATTGGGAGGACATGGCTATGTTCGTCACATTGTGACGACATGACTATGTTCATCACATTGACCTTAATGTATTGTTAATATATTATTGTTGACATGGTTAATTATTAATATTAATTAATAATTATTTTATATAGGGTATGTATATATAAAATATACACATACCCTTAAAGCACCCCTTTTATAATATAGTTAATAGGTATATTAATAATAACTAAAACCTCTATATTAATTATGACCATTGTTAATAGCTATTGATAATATTATTAATAATCATTAATATAATAAATTGTTGATATTCCATTAATATTTAATATTAATAATATTAATATAATATATAATCACTTCTTAATACAATAATGTATTATTAGTAACCCTGATACAAATTCTAATAGAAATAACTTTACTCCTATTCTTATTGTGGATTGGTGAGACAAATGAATAAACCATATTACATTAACCCCTAATGTGGGCCCATAGTACATGGGTTTCTACTCTCATAAATAAAGAAAATAAAATGAAAAAAAAAACTTATACCCAAAAAATCCTCTACCTCATAAGAGGCAATTTAGTGGAAATATGTTAGCACTTGTCTTAACACAAACTCTAATGCAATCACCACCACATACATTTCTACAATTAATTTTTGAATTCATTTTTTATTGAAAATTAAAGAATTAATATTAGCACACACACTTCTTCAACTAATTTTAGAATTCAATTTTTATTCAAAATTAAAGGATTAATGTTTAAAAAAAAATTCCTTAAAAAGTGACTACTTTCATATCTTCTTTATAAAATATCAAAATGTATTTCAAAACTTGAAAACTATTTTATTAGAAATATTTCCCACCACCACATACATTTTTACAATTAATTTTAGAATTCATTTTTTATTAAAATAAAATGATTAATGTTAAAATTCATTTTTCTTAAAAAATTGATAACTTTCATATCTCTTTTGTAAATATAAAAATATATTAAAAAACTTCAAAACTATTTTATTGGAAATATTTGTTTTTAATAATAAATATAGTACATTGAAATTGAAATTTGAGAAATATAGTAAAAACATTTACAATCAAATATTTAATCTATTTTTTGAATAATCTTAACAGATTATTGACTCACTCTTTCTCCTAAAACATCTTAGTAAATTATTTAACATTCAAACTCTACATTGCTAATGCAATGTATTTTGATCATTGCCCTAACACTACAAATCTAATAACAATCAAATATTTAATTTATTTTTTTTATAGATCATTGACTCTACTCGACTCTTTCTCCTAGAACATCTTAGTAAATTATTTAACATTCAAACACTATATTGCTAATGCAAAGTATTTTGATCATTTCCCTAACCCTAAACATCTTAGTATTATTTAACATTCAAACTCTATATTGCTAATGCAAAGTATTTTGATCATTGCCCTAACCCTAAAAATTATTAGAAGAAATTATTTTTGTGATTTCCAATTGTTCTTTTCTGGAAAGTCACCCTAAGATGACTTCATTCTTGGTTTCTTTCACGCCTACACCGATTTCAATTTCCCCCCGACTTCAATTTTCTTGGTTGCGTGCAGGCCTACATCTTCAATTTTCTGCTCCGGGCATTGGTTTGCACATCGTTGTGCATATTTACACGTATTTTATCAATTGTTTACAAACATTGACATTCTGCACAATCAAACTTTGGCATTACAAATTATAGGTTAATTTAAAATATTAACATGCAACTAATCCAATCCCAGTTCAAACCTCCAAAGCCTTCTTCATTTCAATAATAAATACATTCCATTTTAATTTGACTTTTCTCTATGAATTTAAAACTTATGTCAAATTTATACACAAACCAAAAATAAATTCATACCCTTATACACCAACCAAAAATAAAATCATACCTCCGTTAATAAATTCATATTCTTTGTTTCTTCATTTCAAAAATAAATGCATTCCATTTTAATTTGACTTTTGTCTATGAATTTAAAACTTATGTCAAAGTTATACACGAAGCACAAATAAATTCATACCCTCTGTTAATAAATCCATATTCTCTGTTAATATATATATGTGAAGTAAATAATCAACGAGTAAATGAAGTCTGCCCCGTCCTCTATTCATTTAGTTGAACATTTGTTAGCGATAGATGAAGGAGAAGGAGAGCGATAGATGAAGTCTGATCTAGCTAGAGGTTAGCGATTCCACGACAGGAATATCAAGGTTCAACAATCCACACGACTGCGATAGGACTATCAATATTAAGCAATCTAGACGATCTAATCTGCATGTATATTTTCAATCTAGACGATCTAGCCACTCTTGCCCTAGCCAGGCATTGCAGGATGAGTGGAGCTTAGTCTTCTTTCCCTAGCCAGGCATTGCATGCTGAGTGGAGTTGAGTGTTCTTGAGCAGCTACATAGTTTTCTAGCCCGAAATATGAAATAGTGTTCTTGAGCAGCTACATAGTTTTCTAGCACTAATGGTGAAATATGAAATGCTAGCCAACTGATACGAGTGGTATACTGGGAGATGAGGTGAAAAACGTGGCATCGTGAGTTAATTTAATGAAACTCTAGCCAATTGATAAAAATGGTAATGTGGTGAAAAATGTGGCATCACGAGTTAATTGAATCACCACCACTTGGCCATGGAACAAAACGTGGCCAAACATGATAATTCTTATCAATAGAAATGAGGCGTGAGGTAGTGAGGTGTGAAGTAGTCTTTAAACGTGGCAATTAGAAATGATAACTATTATCAATGGAATAAAACATGGCCAAATATGATCATTTTTATCAATAGAAATGAGGCGTGAGGTAGTGAGGTGTGAAGTAGTCTTTAAATGTGGCAATCAAAGAAGGTATTATTTGTTAATCAATCAAATGTGACAATATGTATTGAGTCAGTAATTTCTTAATATGATTAAGTAAAAGTGAAAAAGTAAACAGGTTAATGATGCATTCATAAATGCAAGGAAGTTATGAATATTAAATATCATTCATTGATTTGAGTGTAAGATGAAGAATATGCCATCATATTTCATTCTTGACCATAAGATTGAAATTTGTAACTAAAAGATTGATTAAACCATCGATTCCATAGGGAGACGCCTATTGACTTAATAAAAAAAAAACTACCTTGATTTCATTATCTACTTGATTTAATAAATATCTCAACTTCGCACTAATCTAGGAAACATTTATTTGAGAGAATTTATCAAACCAGCTAGGCCTCAACAACCTCCTAAAATATAGGAACATACTCCTCTTAAAAACTAGAACTATACCTAACAAGTGTTGCATGACAGCTTAGTCCCTACCAGGTTGGGATGGGAGAAAATGTAACTAGAAAGTTGAAATACATGTGGTTTGCATGTAGAACATAGTATTCCCAAATTAGTTCTTCCTGAAAAATATAAAAAATTATCAACATTTGAAAGGTTGTTGAATACAAAAAATTTAGCATTACTGAATTAGTTATCTTTAAAACAAGGGTTCCTGGACACAAAAGAAATTGAAATTAATGAAATTATAGGTTCCTGGATAGCATAAACTATACATACCAAAAATGTAATTTTATAAAGTAGATATTTAGTTTTATACATACGAAATATGTACGTTTATAATGTTCTCTGTGATACAGAAATTGAGAAGTGGAGTTAGAAATTTATCAGAAATTAATAAACTATACATATGAAATATGTACCTTTACTAAATTAGATATTTAGTTTTATACATACGAAATTTGTACTTTTTATAAAGTATGGGGATGAGATTTTATAGAGCATGCATGGAGCCCTCATTGGATACTTAGCTAGTTTTTAGATAGAGGGTTATCGGGCTGGTGGGCTCAAAATTGGGCCTATGATGTTTCGTGCCCTACACATAGCACCGATAGTTCCACGATATACAAAATGAGACGTGGAGTTGTGGACTATACACATTTACCATAAATTGATAATGTATGTTACATATCTGTGGAGATTACATGAACATTTAAAATCATATAATAGAATAGTAATAACGTGTGTTAGATTTAGTTTTCTTTAAAACTAAGGCTTTTCTTGAAAAAAAATATATAAATATCATTGCCGAATTAGTTTTATTTGCACATGTTTTATAGAGCATGCACGAAGCCCTCATTCCATACTTAGGCAGTTTTTGAATCGTGGATTCTCGGGCTGGCAGGCTAAAAAATGGGCCTCTGTTGTTCTGTACCCTAGAAATAGCACTGAAAGTTCTGCGACATACAAATTGAGAAGTGGACTTGCGAACTATAGAAACTTATTATAAAATATATAATGTCTGTTACATATCTCTGAAAATTACATCAACATATAAAAGCATACAGTAGAATAGTAATAACGTCTGTTACATAGAAGTGTTATGGACATAAGAGAAATCGAAATCTATCAAAGTATAGGTTCTTGGACACCAAAAGAGTTAGCATACAATAGAATAGTAACAACATTGTTCAAGACAAAACAGTTATCATACAATAGGACACAAGAAAAATAAGAAAGGTTCTTGGAAACCCAAAATTTAGTATACAATAAAGGCATTGTCGAATCAGTTTTCTTTGGAATTTATCAAAATTGAATAATTTTTGCTACATGTTTCTAGAAATTTAAATGCGTTTGTCATATAGAATGGGATTGGGGCTCCCACGGACCATAAAAAGAAATAAGTACAAGAATTAGGAACGTCGAAAGAAGAAGTGTGTGGCGGTAGAGAGGAAGACCTGAAAATAAGAAATTGGAAGCTATGAGTCTTTGGTTACAGTTTTCTATTTAAAGAGGTCATAAGTGGATTGATAAAGAAAACAAGATGACAGCATAGACTTAAAGTGGATTTCTAAAAAAAACAAGATGCCAATATAGACTTATTATGAAGTTGATGCATGTTTGTTGTTGTCGTCGATGGTTAGTTGAGTCCTATTGATCAATTGTTGCCCTTCCTGGATGAGGTTGTTCATTCTCTGTTGGAACCATTCTTCGATGTGGATTTTCATGGGGGTTGTGTTGATTTCATCCCGGATTTCTATGTCGTAAAGTTTGTTTTCTAATTTCCTTAGATCCATTGAAATACTATGCAGACTCTGTTCAATTTCTTCATTGTATGTCGCATAGTCTAGTACCCAGCGCTCGTGCTCATCTAGACGATGTTCAACTATGCCGTCAAAATTTCCGAAAGACAACCCCTTTAAAATATCAACTTGTTCCTGGAAGGCTTCTTTGGTGATTGACAAGCATTTGAGAATTAAGTTTGGATCTTGAAACTCATTGGTTGTTCTGGCTAAGTCCATCTGCAGTATGCTTGTGAATAAATCTTCCTTTTCTGATATGACTTGTTTCCATGATTTGACAATGAGCTCCAGGTTGTCAACTTTCTTTTGCCAGCATGCTTTTACTTTTTTGGTATGGTTTGGGGAGGGGAGTTTCTCTTGTCTTCTTTTCAGTTCCGATGTGTTGACGGCATAGTTGGCAAAAGGGGCCAGTAGCTGATCACATAAATGTTGTTCATTTCTTAAATTTGACTCCAAATGTTGCAGGAAATCATTGGCCTTCTTTCCGAAGGAAACTAAATTTTGTGATGTTTCCCAGGCTTCAGTAAGTAGCTGCATTATTTTTTTTATGTTATTCTCTACAAGGGCCCTAGAGCATGCAAGGAGGGTAGAGGATTATTTCATCTTGGTTGCGGTGGTAGCAGGCACGATTTTTTCCAAAGGACTGGCAAATTCTGGGGTTGCAATGAAAGTCTGCTCATATTCGTTGAGGCGGTATTTCAGATTGGCATTTTATGTCTCAATTCCTCCAATGGAATCATGAAGAATTCACCGGTTACCTGGTGAAATGAGGAGATTTGGGATGGCCACATTTCGTTAAAGTTAATCTCTGTGCAAGATTTGTCTTTCATGTTTGTTACGTATTTCTTTTCAATGACCATACTTTTAGATTGGTTGTCAAAAATAACGCTCTGGATTATGAAGGATTCATCTATGTCAAAAATTTTGGTCTCAGATATTTCCACCACGGATGACCCAATTTTCTGCATGTGCTCGGTTTCAATTTCAATTTGCAGTTTTCCACTTTGAATTTCGGGTTCCTCTGCCTACCCCGCATTGTTTTTTCTCTTCTTCTCCAGTGGAATTTTGTGAGAACTATCAATATTTATGTGAGGAGGGTTCTTATCTTCTCCTCCGTTCGAAGATTTATCGGTTTCTTTCTTACTGGGGTGGACCTTCGAATCAATGCTCCATGATGTCGTGCTCTTGGGAGTACTGGCAAGGGACTAGGTACTCTTCTCACTGGATATTTTTCCATGTTGTTTGTACAATTTAGTCACGCTTTTCAATGTCTCTGTGTCACAATCGGCAGAAGCAGGATTGTTGTTGACAATGTCCCTGTCTTGGGTAAGGTGTCTATGGATAAAAGAAGTGTTAAAGCCAACAACCAATAAACGTTCTCGAAAAATGCCATTAGGGTCGAACCCTTTTAGGCTTTCAGCATACATTAGGTTCAATTTCTTGAAATGGGCGGAAAACTCATCAATCTTGTTGATGTTTCTACAAATGAAGTCTCCGACTTTCCAGGGTAGAGGAATGAACTATTTTTTTTTCTTGTCATGGAAAAAATGCAACCAGTGGTTGTATTGCCTTGCTATTTCTGCAACAAACATCTTGTTTGTGATGTGGCATGGAAGGAAGGCAGGATTTTCCTGAGAGACAAAGACCATGAGGACACTGTGATTTTCCTCTTGCTCAAGTGTGCCCTTCCTGTTCAAAAACTTGGTTGCATGGCCAGACATCCACGGAGCATCCTTGCCTAACACTAAATCTTTGAAAACTAAGACAAAACCATTAAAAACTTCATAAAAACAATGGGAGGCCTTATGCCTCCATGGGGCCTCATACCAAAATGTTATTGGGTCGAATCCACAATTTATTTTATTGGAAAGAGAAAGTTTTGGAAATGGGCAACAATGCACAATTGCGAAAATTAAGGAGGATGGCATATCAAATTTATTCGATTATTTGAATTGTGACAACTTGGAACAGAGCTCAATGGAAATTAGATTCCCCTAATCAAAAAATCAAAAATGTATTGTTCCTTGTTTGTGAAATATGATGCAGGAGCATCTACGACTTAATCAAGCGAGCCAGCGTGGAGGGAAGAGAGGAACAGCTGGACAGCACCAGCGTATACGATTTTTGAATTACTTTGAAAAGATCGTTGCGTCGTCGTTTGAAGGAAGGCATTCAAAGTCGGCGCGTTTGTATTGTAATATAGATAAGAAGGCATTTAATAGTTTTAATGCTGGTGGATAGGAGTTAACTGTAGATTAGACAGGTTTTAATTTCGAGAGGGAAAACGAAGTATAGACACCCTCCCTTGTATCATTGTAGTGTTAGCATTAGATTATTCAGCATTAGCATTCTGAGAAGAGAAGAGCAGAGCAGAGAGCTTGTGGAGAACCTCCATGTACAGACATTGAATTAATAAGAAAGACTTTGATTCAATTCCATGGATGTGTTTGATCTCTGTGTGTTGTTGATATTATGCTTATGCATGTTTGCTTCTTTTTATGCTTATCTTCTTTATGTTGCATATGTGATTGCATATCAGGTTCGAAACCTGAGGGAATGAAGTGAATGAGTTTCAATTGTTTCTCTGTTCGAGCCAGGAGATTCCTGCATAGAGTGCAGTTGAATTCCTCCGCATAGGACGCATGAGGGGGCTAAGTAGTTAAACTTTTGTTCTCATTTGCTCAAAGTGAAATTAGTTGATTCGATTCGCGCAGGTGAAGTGCAGGTCGAACGTGAAGTCTCAGTAGCAAGTCTAAGTAGGAAAAGGCTGGGATTGTTGTGACTGCGAGTGTGCAGAATCCGGAGATCTTCAGCACAGTTGGGGTCGGTGAAGGTTGAAGTTGAACCCAGGGAGCGTGTTCGAGAAGTTCTGAAGGAGTCAGAATTCTAGAAGCTTAGGAGGGATATTACCTTGGGCTCAGTTGAGGAGGCCAAGGCGGAGAAGCGGAGAATTCTTCAGAGGAAGAGAATCGATGACTTGAAGCTGTCGAGCAGAATCACAAAATCCCGTAGACCGACAAGTCGTGGAGGAGCTGCGAGGGAGTCCTCTCGCAGGCGCACGGGGAAGTCGATTTTCTATTATGCATCAGCATATCAGGGTTGGTGAGTGCAAGAAATACATGCACGTCGAAATCGCGAATCGCGATCCCCCGATCAAATCGGAGTCGTCAATCGTTGGAGGGACAGGTGGCACGAGATCCTGAGGATTCGGGACTCGGTACTTCGGCATTTGTAACGTCGAGAGGAGCACGGAGAAGTCGCGAGGCCGCGAGTTGCGACGGGTCCCACGGAGTGTGTGTGGAATACCACATGTGGTATCGCGCATCGACATTCGGAGGAATGAAAGGTGAGTGACTCTATACCTTTCATTTGTCGATTTCCCGATAGGGAAATCCCCGACACCTAGGAGCGTTGACCGTTGACATCGGGGATCAGGGTTTCGGTGTTTGATTACACAAGGACAGTGTTGCAAGCCTCGCGATATCGCGAGACCCGATCTCCCGATACGCGAAGAGGAGATCGCCGAGAGGTATCCTGTGGGTGACGAAAACTCCCGAGAGGAGTTGGAAGAGCATCGACTCTTCGGGCCTTAGAAAAAGAGAAGGTCCAGGTGGAGCGACCGCCCACTGAGGGGTAGGGTTGCGTCAGAGTGGTATCAGAGCGGGAGTTAGAGTTCTCTTTGGTTGGATAGCAGAGAGAAGAAGATACAATGCCGCCCAGAAGGGAGAGGCAGTCACCTGATCGGGAAGACAGGGACGTGCGAAGAAGGGGTAGGCCAGCAGGAAATGCTGA
>ML804318.1:45085-62324 GCA_009831015.1 Picea engelmannii | reverse complement strand
CAGTTTGAAGTTGGTGACATAGTTCTGGCGCACTTAAGGAAGGAAAGGTTCCCAAGGGGAACGTACAACAAGCTCAAGATGAAGAAGATTGGACCATGCAGAGTCCTGAAAAAGTATGGAGAAAATGCATATGAGCTTGAGTTTCCAGAGGGCATCGGGATATCTCCGATTTTCAACGTTTCGGATTTATACCCATACAGGGCCAAGGAAGTAGACACTGGAACTGAGGAACCAGTGATCCAGTGGCAAAAACAATTACCAGTTGCACAGAAACCACAGATGTAGTGCATACTGGAGAAACGAGTAGGCAAGAAGACCAGGAGGAAGCAATATTTTGAGTACCTGGTGAAATGGAAGAACCACCCAGTGGAGGATGCCAACTGGGAAACAGAGGCAGTTATACAAAAGCATGGACACACCGTGCAGCATCTCATGGACAGGAGCCCATGAAATCTTTTGAGCCGAGGAGTATGATGCAGGAGAATCTACGACTTAATCAAGCGAGCCAGCGTGGAGGGAAGAGAGGAACAGCTGAACAGCACCAGCGTATACGATTTTTGAATTACTTTGAAAAGATCGTTGCGTCGTCGTTTGAAGGAAGGAATTCAAAGTCGGCGCGTTTGTATTGTAATATAGATAAGAAGGCATTTAATAGTTTTAATGTTGGTGGATAGGAGTTAACTGTAGATTAGACAGGTTTTACTTTCGAGAGGGAAAACGGAGTATAGACACCCTCCCTTGTATCATTGTAGTGTTAGCATTAGATTATTCAGCACTAGCATTCTGAGAAGAGAAGAGCAGAGCAGAGAGCTTGTGGAGAACCTCCATGTACAGACATTGAATTAATAGGAAAGACTTTGATTCAATTCCATGGATGTGTTTGATCTCTGTGTGTTGTTGATATTATGCTTATGCATGTTTGCTTCTTTTTATGCTTATCTTCTTTATGCTGCATATGTGATTGCATATCAGGTTCAAAACCTGAGGGAATGAAGTGAATGAGTTTCAATTGTTTCTCTGTTCGAGCCGGGAGATTCCTGCATAGAGTGCAGTTGAATTCCTCCGCATAGGATGCGTGAGGGGGCTAAGTAGTTAAACTTTTGTTCTCATTTTCTCAGAGTGAAATTAGTTGATTCGAGTCGCGCAGGTGAAGTGCAGGTCGAATGTGAAGTCTCAGTAGCAAGTCTGAGTAGGAAAAGGCTGGGATTGTTGTGACTGCGAGTGTGCAAAATCCGGAGATCTTTAGCACAGTTGGGGTCGGTGAAGGTTGAAGTTGAACCCAGGGAGCGTGTTCGAGAAGTTCTGAAGGAGTCAGAATTCCAGAAGCTCAGGAGGGATATTACCTTGGGCTCAGTTGAGGAGGCCAAGGCGGAGAAGCGGAGAATTCTTCAAAGGAAGAGAATCGACGACTTGAAGCTGTCGAGCAGAATCACAAAATCCCGTAGACCGACAGGTCATGGAGGAGTTGTGAGGGAGTCCTCTCGCAGGCGCACGGGGAAGTCCGTTTGCTATTATGCATCGGCATATCGGGGTTGGTGAGTGCAATAAATACATGCACATCGAAATCGCGAATCGCGATCCCCCGATCAAATCGGAGTCGTCAATCGTTGGAGGGACAGGTGGCACGAGATCCTGAGGATTCGGGACTCGGTACTTTGGCGTTTGTAAAGTTGAGAGGAGGACGGAGAAGTCGCGAGGCCGCGAGTTGCGACGGGTCCCATGGAGTGTGTGTGGAATACCACACGTGGTATCGCGCGTCAGCGTTCGGAGGAATGAAAGGTGAGTAACTCTATACCTTTCATCTGCCGATTTCCCGATAGGGAAATCCCCAACACCTAGGAGCGTTGACCGTTGACATCGGGGATCGGGGTTTCGGTTTTTGATTACACAAGGATAGTGTTGCAAGCCCGATACACGAAGAGGAGATCTCCGAGAGGTATCCTGTGGGTGACGAAAACTCCCGAGAGGAGTTGGAAGAGCATCGACTCTTCGGGCCTTAGAAAAAGAGAAGGTCCTGGTGGAGCGACCGCCCACTGAGGGGTAGGGTTGCATCAAAATACAAAATATAAATAATTATATGGGAAATGCTTGTCGTGGATGCCTCTCCCGTTATTTTTGTAAACAGCCAAGCAATTTCCCAGAATTGATTTCTAAAGGAACTTACCTACAACCTTGTGATATATTCAATAATTGTTGTTGGGTCTTCGAGGAAGTCGGCTAAGATGTCCATCTCATTCTCATGTTTTTCTAGAAACTACTTGTAGTCTTGTCCTCTGAACGTCAAAGTTGGCTTCAGCAATTTTAACATCTAGCGAAAGACCTAAGGTAAAAAAAAAACAAGAGAATGGTCATGCAGTGGAATAATTCTTTGGCCTGGAATATATTTTTTGGCGCACCAAGAGACCGCCTCCTTATAGTCAAAAACCTCAGGGAAGCAGCCTGCACAAGCGATTCTAGAGGTCCAAATCACTTCATTCTGGGCGGAATGGGATGAATAGTAAAAATATGCCCCGGACCACTTGAAGTTCTGGTCCTCGTGTGTGAACATATTTACTGTATCTCCAAAAAATTGTTGTCTACCTGCTGCCATAAGTCTACAAGAACGTTTGTTTTCTCCAAATGATGAATGAAATGAAAAGTTGGAAGGGATATTATAACCTTGCACAAATTTTGGTCCAAAGCATGTGAATGGGAGATGTCCTCAAGACTTTCGTTAATTAATGAAAATTTGGATGGTTGTTGCATGATGCGTTGATAACATTAAAAACTAGTAATTGCATACATAGAAAATGAGAACATGGCGAATATTGCAATCACCGATTAAGCATTGTAGATTTCTTGAGCCGCCCAATACGACGACGCGTGTTTGAGATGAATAATCGGAAGGGACAAAATAACTCTCCACACATATTGGTTTAATGCGAAATAATGGGAGATCTCCTCAACCGTTTCACCCATCAATGACAATGTTGACGGTTCCTGCATGGTCAGTTGTTAGCATGAAAGGTTTCTAATTGCATAGAAAGAAAGTACGTAGGTCGCAGGCACAGGAAAAAAACAGCTACAAAATAGGGTTGCAAGGTACAACCGTTGAAGGTGAGGGCGCGAGGGTCAAATTTTATGTATTCAAACTTTTTGATTGCAATGCACGTAACATCAAAGAGGGTATGGTAGGACAACCAGAAGGACAGGAAGTTAGTTGGGATGGAAGGCAGCGAGAGATACTTTGAAACATTTGTGATCCGTGGTAGAGTGAAGAGCGGATGATGTCGAAATCCGGTAGTCAATTTGTATATTGCGTAGGGTGCGATGCCACCTGTTTCGTACCTCTGTTTCGATTTGTCAATACCAAGAGCTAATTTGGTATTGAAAATAATTTTTTAGATACTAGTATATACTTCATAGGGATTAGCATCCGTAAACAATGGCAATCTCCACCCCACCAGCCCTGCATTCTGTGTGTCAATTTGTATATCATGGAACTGACAGTGTTGTTTGGAGGACACAGAAAAATAGAAGTGCAATGTTGAGTTAGATAGTCCACAGGTCTGCTTGTCAATTTGTATATCGTGGAATTGTGGGTGTTATTTGTAGGGCACGCAACAATGAAGGCCAAATTTTGAGCTCGCCCGCTCGAGAACCCGCGATCCAAAATGTCGCTAGGCATGGAATGTGAAATCCATACATGCTCTATAAGATATAATGTCCCTACTTTATAGTCCCATAATACATTGGAAGAAAAAAGAGAAAAGGGACGAAGTAGTTAGCAATGGAATTGTAGATCATGAAAATTTTGAGTGGAAGATGTATATAATGGAACAAAAAGGAACAAAGTTCAATTGCGCCAACTCGGCAACCACGGGCATAAAATTCACTAAGTATGAAAAGGAATAGCGGGTGGTCCAATTCACCATGCGAGGATATAGATGGAGATGAAATTGGTTCCAACCTAGCAACCGTGGAAATAAAATTGGCCAAGTATGGAAAGCAACAGCGGTCGGTCAGATTCGTCGTGTGATTATATAGATGGAGATAAAGATATGTCAACCCGCCAATGCTGGGGTTGCACATTTCGTGAACCCGACAACAGGAGGATCCAAAACAGGCTGCGAAGGTGTCTGCAGAAGACGCGAGGCCCGGACGTTCTAATTGTATCGCTGCGAACATTTGAATGCATGATCTATAGCATGGAAGAGCAGACAATGTCAAAATATGGTAGTCAATTTGTATGTGGTAGTCTATTTATATACTTAGTCGCATCTCTATGATCACGGGTTCCAATGTTGGCGTGTTTACATAGCTTCATCTCCATCTATATCATCGCATGGCGAATTGGACCGCCCTATGTTCCTTTTCATACTTAGTGAATTTTATACCTGTGGTTGCCGAGTTGTTGCAATTCAACTCTTTTGCTTCTTGTTTCGTCATCTACATGTACCACTCAAAATTTCTGTGATCTACAATTCCGCTGTGAACTTCTCCATCCTTTTTCCCTTATTTTCTTCCCGTGTATTATGGGACTATAAAATATGGACATCATAATTTATAGAGCATGTACGGATTCTACATTCCATACCTAGAGACATTTTGGATCGCGGGTTCTCGGGCGGGCGAGCTCAAAATTGGGCCTCCATTGTTTCGTTCCCTACAAATGCCACCCAGAATTCTGTGATATACAAATTGACAAGCAGACATGCGGACTAGCGGACTCAACATTTCACTTCTATTGTTCTGTGTGCTCTAAACAATGCTCCCAGTTTCACGATATAGAAATTGACACACAGAATGCAGGGCTGGCGGGGTGGATATTTCCATTGTTTACAGATGATAATCCCTATGAAGTGTCTAACAGTATATGAAAAATTATTTTGAATACTAAATTATCTCTTAGTAGTGACAACTGGACACAGAGGTACGAAACAATTGGGATTGCACAAATTTTGAGTGGAAGATGTATATAACAGAACAAAAAGGAACAAAGTTCAATTGTGCCAACTCAACAACTGTGGACATAAAATTCACCAAGTATGAAAAGGAACAACAGTTGGTCCAATTTTCCATGCAAGGATATAGATGGAGATGAAATTGGCGCCAACCCGACAACCGTGGACATAAAATTGGCTAAGTATGGAAAGCAACAACGGTCAGTCGGATTTTTCGTGTGATTATATAGATGGAGATAAAGATATGTCAACCCACCAACACTGAGGTTGAACATTTTGTGAACCCGACAACAGGAGGATCCAAAACAAGTTGTGAAGGTGTCTGTAGAAGACGCGAGGCCCCGACATTCTAATTGTATCACTCTAGACATTTGAATGAGTAATCTGTAACACGAAAGAGCGAACGATGTCGAAATTCGGTAGTCAATTTGTATATTGCAACATTTTGGATCGCAGGTTCTTAGGCGGGCGGGCTCAAAATTGGGCCTCCATTGTTCTGTGCCCTACAAATAGCACCCATAATTCTTTGATATACAAATTGACAAGCAGTCCTGTGGACTGGCAGACTCAACATTGCACTTATATTGTTCTGTGGCCCCCAAACAGTGCTCTTAGTTTCATGATATAGAAATTGACACACGTAATGTAGGGCTAGCAGGGTGGAGATTGCCATTCTTTACAAATGCTAATCCCTATGAAGTATCTAACAGTATCTAAAAAATTATTTTGAATACAAAATTAGCTCTTGGTAGTGACAACTGGACACAGAGGTACGAAACAGTTGGGATTGCACAAATGTTGAGTGGAAGATGTATATAACGGAACAAAAAGGAACAGAGTTCAATTGCACCAACTCAACAACGACGGGAATAAAATTCACTAAGTATGAAAAGGAAAAGCGGGCGGTCCAATTCACCATGCGAGGATATAGATGGAGATTAAATTGGCACCAACTCAGATACCGTGGACATAAAATTGGCCAAGTATGGAAAGCAACAATGGTCAGTCAGATTCATCGTGTGACTATATAGATGGAGATAAAGATATGTCAACCTGCCAACATTGGGGTTGCACATTTCATGAACCCGACAACAGGAGGATCCAAAACAGGCTACAAAGGTGTCTGCAAAAGACGCGAGGCCCCGACGTTCTAATTGTATCGCTCCCAATATTTGAATGTGTAATCTGTAACATGGAAGAGCGGACGATGTTAGAATTCGGTAGTCGTTTTGTATATTGCAGAGGGTGCAATCCCAATTGTTTTGTACTTCTCTGTCCAGTTGTCACTACTAAGAGATAATTTAGTATTCTAAATATTTTTTTAGATACTTTTAGATACTTCATAGGGATTAGCATCTGTAAACAATGGTAATATCCACCCCACCAACCCTACATTCTGTGTGTCATTTTCTATATCGTGAAACTGGGAGCATTGTTTGGAGGACACGAAACAATAGAAGTGAAATGTTGAGTCCACCAGTCCGAAGGTCCACTTGTCAATTTGTATACCGTAGAATTTTGGGTGCTATTTGTAGGGAACAGAACAATGGAGGCCCAATTTTGAGCTCGCCTGCCCAAGAACCCGTGATCCAAAATGTCGCTAGGTATAGAATGTGGAATCCGTACATGCTCTATAAAATATCATGTCCATATTTTATATTCCCATAATACACGGGAAGAAAATAAGGGGAAAAGCATGGAGAAGTTCACAGTGGAATTGTAGATCACGAAAATTTTGAGTGGTAGATGTAGATGACGGAACAAGAAGCAGCAGAGTTGAATTGCGCTAACTCAACAACCACGAGCATAAAATTCACTAAGTATGAAAAGGAACAGTGGGCGGTCCAATTATCCATGCGAGGATATAGATGGAGATGAAGATATGTCAGCACGCCAATGTTGGAACCTGCGATCATAGAAACGCAACTAAGTATATAACTAGAAATAGATAATACACGGGAAGAAGACAAGGGAAAAGTATCTCACCGAAGAACATCTAGTGTTTGATTATTAATGCAAATCCTTTCAAACCCCTACTGAGTTCTCACCAGTTAAGACATAAATTGCATATCACAGAACCATTTTTCATGCCACTGTGTCCACTTGTCACTAGTAAGATCATTGTTGATGTATATCAGGAAGGACACGAAGTTGTTGGGGATGGAAATAAGTAATAGATACTTTAAACGAAGTTAATGTATACCAGGAACCTGTGGTCGAATTGTAGATCACAGATATTTTGAGTGCAATATGTATATACCGAAACGATAAGTAGTTGGGTTCGTAAGCACCGACCCCACAATGACGACCATAAAATTGGCAATGGAAAGGAACAACGGTCGGTCGGATCCCTCGTGTGAGGATATACATGGAAATGAAGACATGTGATCCCACCAACTCTATAACTATATACCATAGAAAGGGCACTAAGTATATATCCAAAAAGCAATAATGAGTGGGAAGAAGAAAAGGTCAGTTCCTATGTGTCGATCCAGCAACCGCGGCCATAAAATTGCTTAGGTATGGAAAGGTATAGTTGTCGGTCGGATTCGTCATGTAAAGATACAGATGGAGATGAAGATATGTCAGTGTGTGAACCCTGCAATTTCCCATCATAGAAAGACAACTAAGTATAAAACCAAAAAGCCATAATGGATGGGAAAAGAAAAAGGGGAAAAGAGATAAGTATCTGACACTCAAAAAAACCTTTCTTTTCCCATTTATTAATGGCAAGATTTTCGAACCCCTGCTGGGTTCTCACTAGTAAAAGCATTAACTGTAGATCACTAAAGTTCTTTTGCTATAATATGTATATTATGGAACAAGGGACATAGGTGTTGGGTACTGTGAACCCAAGGCCTGGTGCCCAGATAATTGCCTAAGTATTGGCCAAGACAAAGGTTTGATATCTATTTCAATAGTATTCATACTAGAATCTATCAATGGAGAAATTTTTCATATTTATCTTAACAGTATTCATACTAATATATATTAATGGATTGTTTTTGTTTCAAATGCAACTGATCTCCCAATTTGCAAGATGCTCTTCGGTTCACAAATTTCGTTAAAAGAACGAAAATTTTGACTGTAAGATGTACATAGCACAATAAGAAACATGAATTTTCATTATGGTCTCAACGAGATAAACTCTTTATCATCTATTCATCTTGTATTGCTTGCAATGACATGAGAAAACGATGGCTCTCCATAAACATCAATATCTAAATTAAATTAAATGCAATCAATATTTGGTCTGACTTAAGTAATTAAAGCATAAATTGCAGACTACGAAAGTTCTTTGGCTGCAAGATGTATATGACGGAACAGGGAACATAGTTGTTTAATACCGCAAACCTAAACATAATTGTCTAAGTTTTTTGTATTTATTCCAATAATACTGATATTAGTGCATATGCACAGATATTATCAAATAGAAGAAGCTGTAATATATCCAACATACTAAATAGGAACATTATGTCAACAGTTGATCCGCTTATGAAAAATTATTCTTAAATGTAAAATGTAAAGAAAGAACAAACCAGTCTTTATTTAGATTGAAGTAGTGGGCAGCAACAAGTAAATCTTGTCGTTCATGTTTAACGACACAGGGGAAGAAGGTACAAAATACAATTAAAACAAATACCAGAAATTGGAAAACACTGAAATATGTACATTGATGAAGCTTCTTGACAGTTTTCTTGACGTTCAAACTCTTTATTCGTAAAAAACGAGTTGAATATCAATTTTGGGTTTTGTACTTAATCGTTGTTGTCAGCTACATCTATCCCATTTTTTTGAATACCTTATCTCTTCCAGATATGGCGTGCTTGCAATGGATGCTTATTCAACATTCCATTCTTTGTCAAGTATTAATTTCCTTCTCTCGTCGAAAAGTTGGGGTTTAAGGTGATTTCCTTCCAATGTTCTTGACCCTTGACATCCGAGACAACTTAGAAATTTGATTCAAGCCGATTTCAAAGTGGAAGTAGTCGTTTTATGTCACAACAGCTATGGAAGGGGAAAAAAAATCAAGTAAGTAGTGACTGGTATTCTCCCTGTATTTGATCATTTGTTTGGTTGAAAATCTTGCCTGTGGATTTGTATGTTGAACTTCTTTGATTTATTACAGTATATTGGAAGAAACGTTCAATCTAGATGCAAAATGAAAATCTGTTAAGGTACATAACTTCTTCAGGTAGCAGAGATGTGGCAAGTGCATAAAATCCTGCAGAACGCACCAGCAAAGGTCTGGAAAGTGTATCAAATGTTGCATATGGCATCAGAATATATATTTCCTCATAGCGGTGGAGGTATGGCGGCTCACAAAAAGTTCTAGGATGTTCAGAGGTGACACCAAATATGTGGAGTCTGCAACTACATCCAGAGGAAACCGAAGAAACTTTGACAAAGAACATGGCTTTCTGTCAAGTCGATTACTAAACCCACATGTAGCTCATCAAACTTTGAAATATAAACTTGTGTAGTGATAATGTGTCATTTTATCCATGCATACAATTTTTGTTACCTACATCTGGTTACATTTGCAAATGGAGCAATATTTCACGTCATTTACGAACATGACAGGTCATTCTGCAAGCCACTATAAATGTGCGTCCCCTGAGGAAAAAAAATTCTTCTGGGATATGTACAATTCGATACACTTGCAAAATCTGTGTTGTTGGAAGAAGCTATATACTTAAACGAAGAACTATTTTGCATGCGACCTCAAAATCCATTACAATTCCCAGCAAGAAAACAAATAAGTTCAACAAACAAATCTCCAAGCATCCTTTTCAACCAACCAAAGCATCGAACACAGTGAGAACACCAACCAGAACATACTTGTTCTTTTTTTTCGTCCTCTCTGAGTTTCTCTTGTATAACATAGTTTTTTTTACTCAAACCTCATGTCACATAAAACCAGTCTCTCTTCTTTCATCTGCCCCTCAATCACATCTCTAAGTTTTCTTACATGTCCATGACCAGGAACATTAGAATGAAGGAACCCTAAAGTGCAATTCTTTGATGATAGAGAGAAATGGAAATAAGTATTTAAAAGAAACGTTGGATGATCTTCCATAGATTTTGTGTTGATTAGTTTTAATGACAGATGTTATCGATATTTTCTCTTATTAATGCCAATCTTTTCGAATATGTACATTGAATAGTGACTAGCAGCACGTATTAAAATTCCCATATCCGAGCAGATTCTCAAATATGACATCTAAGATATGCACAATATTAAAGAGGGACATGACCTCAAGGCCTCTGTGGGTGACACATTCGTGAACTATGTTGAAGCTTTTAAGAAAACTAAAATTGCACAAGCAAAAAAAACAAAACAAAAAATTATTTTCGCAAATTCAAAATGCAGGCAAAAAGAAATTACCAGATCCCATAATATTTGCCTACCTATTCATTTTAATGGGAGATGTACTCGATCTTTCCATTTATTAAATACCATGTTTTCAAACATGTCTGGTCGATTCTGAATTTTGAAAGAATATTTAATGTGTATTGGGAAGCGGTGAACGTAGCGGGGATGAATCCCTATGTAACAGGTGGTACTACTATTTTTTTGTCTTTTCCTCCACGAGTGTATGTAAAGCATGCGTAAAGAAAAGTAATTCGAGAATGCTAATGTTTTTGGACATGAGCCCTTGAAATTCAAATAGTCTGCAAGTCTAATTGTCAATTTGTATTTCGCAGAACTCTTCGTGCTATTTGTAGGACAAGGAACAATAGAAGCCGAATTTAGAGCCCGCCACCCCAAGAACCCACGATCCAAAAAATGCTTACTATTTTTTTTGTGTGTGTTTTTCCACCAGCGTATGTAAAACATACATAAACTAAACTATTTCGAGAATGCTAATTTTTTTGGACACAAGGCCCTTAAAATTCAAATAGTTCGCAAGTCCGATTGTCAATTTATATATCGCAAAACTCTCTGATTGTCAATTTTCAGTCGGCTACCCCGAGAACTAGTGATGCAAAAACTGGCTAAGTATGGGATGACGGCTCCGTGCATGCTTTATATATCTACTTTATAAAATTACATATCTGCTATGTTTAATTTATGATGTCCATGAAACCGATAATTTCATAAATTTCAATCTCTTCTATCCAGAAGCCCTTCTTTTAAAGAAAACTAATTAAGGAATTATAATGTATACACCGAACACGACATTGCGGAACTCTCTGTGCTATTTGTAAGGCACAGAACAACATAAACCCAATTTTCAATCCGCCACCCCGAGAACCCACGATCATTAACTTATGTTGTTCAGGAAACCTATAATTTCATAAATTGCATTCTCTTTTGTCGAGGAGCCCTTCTTTTAAAGAAAATTGATTCAAGAAAGCTAATGTATACATAGAACATGACCTGTCATAGTTCGATAGAAACTATCTGGGAATCCGCATCCATAAAACTGGCTAACTATGCAACCGAACAGCGGTCGGTCAGAATGACCACAAAAATGCGAGAAACTATAGAGTTAGAAACGCAGTTTACAAGAGGAAAATAAAAGGGAGAGAACAACTATATCTCCCACACAGCAAAATGCACTCTCACAACTATGAAACGATAGTAACACAAAATCCATGGAAACAACATCGAAAGCTATGAAATATACTTTGAGGCTGACAAAATCTACTTCAACGCGTAAGAGATGCAATTTACATCGCCTCAAATGTTTTAGTTTGTTATTTTATCTTAAAAGTATTCTATGTAAACTCCACTGCAAAAAAATGTAACCAGAGATCTAACTGCAGATGCAACATCCCAATATTGTAAACCCTAGGCAAAAAAGAAGCAACAAATAAGAACCCAAGTGCAGGCGTAGGACCGAAACCCTGCAAATAAGGCCCAACTGTAGGCACAGGATCGGAACCCTGCAAAGTCGAATCAAGCAACAATAAACATCATACAACGAAGAAAGAAGAAAGCAAAAACCACTCCCCCAGGAATGATGTTGTTCCAATCGTGATTGCAGAAACCAAAACATGCAAACTACAACAACATGAACAGGCAAGCCAGAACAACAAGAACATGCAAATAACAAATCAGTGCCATGCAAAAAACAAGCATGGACCAGTGAACCAGCAATGTCGTTGGAGCATATAAATTTTAAAAACGGAAGAAAATGTCTTGTAACAAGCCTGTTAAGTAACCATTCAACACTACCAATCCTGTTAGGTAAACATTTAAGTATATCAGAAATTCTTTGTATACATTTAAGAAAAAAATTCAATGTGGCAGGTCTCTGACGTATCCCAAAAAAAATATTATATTTTTACTGACAATAGTTCGAACACCAGATAATGTATTGGAAGGCCAAACTTTCAATATGACACCATATCAAACATTTCCATAAATTTAACTAGCATAAAATGCTAAACCAAACATTCGAATTAATGCTAGCATTAATCCACCTTTGATGAATGCATAAGAAAATATATGATTCAAAAATACCATATACGATCAAATACTTTGTATATGCCAACATATATAACATTGGGAATAGCGAAGCCGGCAATAAGACCTCCAATCCATTGTCCAATCAGATCATGACAAATATGGTACTTTTTTTTATATAAAAATCGATGTTTTCAGTTCCCTGGTTCCAACAATAGATTATATGGAAATATTTGTGGTCAAAGGACAGACTAATATGAAGTCAATGATTTATCGATCGCTATAGTCCCTCTATTCCTACAACAGGGACTAATAATGACCAATAAATTCAATAATTAAATATGATCACACCAAATACAAATAGAAGTTACATATCACAACAAACAACACACTTGAAAGAGTATTTTCCATCAACCCCATTTGGAAAAATGTTTAAAGTAAATAAACTTAAGGTAGCTCCAAAAACATATGTAGTGCACTTGAAACCTATAACATCACCCAAGATGATCAATCCTCTTTGAAAGTTGTGATGAGGACATAAAATCAATTTCTCCATGTTATTTACAAGGAAAGGGGCCTTAGTGGGAAATCCCTTAGGCAAGATGAAGATGCTCAATGAATTGGACATTTCAAACTTGAAAATGAAAATTTGTTCTTCACAAGGAGCCATAGTGGGAAATCCCTTAGGCAAGATGAAGATGCTCCATGAATTGGACAATTCAAGCTTGAAAAGGAAAATTAGTTCTTGTGGGAAAAGACAAACCATTTGAAAGAGACGACTTCCAATCCCTTTAAGAAAATTGTTCAAAATAAATCTACCTAAAGGTAGCTCCAACGCAAGATGTATCACTAGCAATTCAAGAGAGAAGGGAAAATTCTTTGTGGAGTGATTTTGTGCTAATAAAGTGAAGAAGACACAATCTAAAGGAGGAATGATTTTTTGTTAATAAAGTGAAGAAGACACAATCGAGAGGAATACATTGTCAAGGCAAAAAATACAAAATTTTGTTGTTATTCCTGAGAATTGAAAAGTTATAGAGAAGGCCATCCAAGCCATTGGTAACTTTCATATTTTTTTCATCAATGCCATTATATCTCAATATATGCATGAGATTAATTTTAAGTCAAACAAGAACTACTATTTGTTGGTTTTCCCAAGATTGGGTTTCAAGAGTAATATTTATGTTATCATTGTGTGTATGATTTTTCATTTTAAATCGTATTTTCTGCATTTTAATTATGGTCTGTGAATTAAACAAAATTCATGTGTAATGGAATGGTGAATAGAGATTTACTTATTAATTCTACAATTAAAATGATGACATCTGTGTTGGTGAAATGGACATGACATAGACGTACCATTTACCAATCATATAGTATTAGAGCCCACATTAAAAAACTCTTGGTAAACAACCTCTATGGTAAACACTTGGAATGGATACTGAGAAAGCGGAGAAGTAGTGTTGCAAGGTCTAGAGAGGAGTAGAAGAGAAAAAATGATGGGGATTATTTTTCATGAAGAACATGAAAAGGAAATGAACCCAATTTTACTCAGTTAGAGTTAATCAATATAGCATTGATTGAGATGGTAACACAATTGATAGTAATGAAGGATAAGGAATGACACTTAACAAAGACTGAGAAAAAAAAGAAAAAGTTAACCTAGAAGATTCCAAATATGATAAGCTTGAAGACTGGGGTAGTTAAATTCCCTTCCTTCATCTTCCAATATTTAAAGTTGAAGCAAAAATTGAAATACCAACTTATGATGCTCAAGTTAATTTCGAGAAGTTGAATAACTAGTTGAAATAGTTAGAAATTTATTTTGATCTCTATAAAATAGAAGAATTATAAAAAGAAAATTCCCATTTAAAATTGTTTGGACATGCTTTGTTATGGTGGGGGAGATATGTATATGCCTTAAGGCTAAGAAAATTCCCATGGTTACATTAAAATGGGAGGATTTTAAGGAATTGTTGAAATCACAGTTCTATCCCATAGGCTACGAGGAGGAATAATGCATGAAATGGAAATATCTTCAACAATAACAAGGATAGAGCATACATGAATACACATTTAAATTACGAAATCAATCCATCATGTTGGGTATCTCTTTGGAAATAATCTTGACTAAAGTGAATTAACTTGGAGGCCTATTCAACCATATCTAAAGGAAAATACAATTGTTCGATGTGAAAAGTATAGATGAGGAAAACAAGAAAGATCTCTACCTTGTGTTGGGATTTGAGAAGGGGCTACAAAAAAAGGATGGACAAGAAAAGACTTACAATACTGAATATTATAAAAATTGTAGCCACAAACCAGAAGGACAAATATCCCAATAAACATTGCAAACATTGTGATGTAGATGGGCACATAGATCAAAAGTGTAGGAAACTTGATTTAAAAGGGATCTGAAAAAAATGGCATAAGACTCGGTTCTAAAAAAATTAATTATTGTATGAAAATAAAAGTAGAATGACGAAGGGGTGAGGGTGATCATCGATATGTTAGCCACATGTGTAACCTCCTACTCACCCATCAAACTATGGAGCCTCACTAGCTACAAGAAAGATAAAGAGAGAAAAAAAATAAAAAATTAAATCAATGAAGCATTGTTGTTTGGGACAGTTGAAGCGTAAGAGACACTTGACCTTCTCACTTCCACCAAGAAACACTCCAATTTGTCTAGAAAATGTAGGTAGAAAAAGAAGGAATGGGTTTGTTTGGCGTGTTTTGGAAACTTTGATTTTCTTACAGAGTAGACTACTAATGGCCTAGAGAGACATTATACTCTATAATTCTCTGTAAACACTTATAACAATAGACTGGACATTTCAATTTGAAGTGGGTTTTCCCAAATTGGGTTTCTAATGTAAATCATTGTCTCACATGGTTGATCTTCGTGCGCATTGTTTTAACTTGTGTGTGTATTATTTATTGTGTTTTCACTCTGATTTATTATCATAGAGGCAATGTCCAATATTTATGTTGAATGAATGATTAACATACAACTCCCTATGTTGATTTTTGTTGCTTTTTGGAAACTCTCCCACAGAAAATCAAATGTATGTTTATGTTTATTCATTCTAAAATTTACTATTATGGAATCAAGAGTAGTAATCTAAGCATGTGGTTTGATATTGGATTGAGTTCATCACATGTATCAATCAATTGGAGTTGATTATAGATGCAACATTCATTTTTGTCTTATACACAACAGTTTTCTTGATTGGTCTGCTTGGTTGAGAGAATGTGTACTGTTATAGCAAGATTTTCCTTACCATTGTTATCTTGCATAGAGGGCCTTTTTCCATTTCCCTATGCAGACTTGTCATCGCTTTTTGATGAATCTCGAGCTAAAAATATATATTTTCCCACATATACACGCCCTATCTACTATACAACATGTGTATACGCAGGCTGCTCCACTACAGCCAATGTACATCGGGATTTGTGCCAGAAAATACAAAAATGAAGTCGGGTTTCCATGTAACGACAGGAGATCTCTAATCCTTGGCCTTCCATATACTGGAAAATTTTTGACTCGGCCCTTCAGCTGCATTTTGAAGGCTATAAGAACACAATTCTGAGCTATGGAAAAAAAGGGAGAAAGCATTCAACTTTGAGAGCAAAGTTACTATGGAGAAATTACTTCATATTAAGTCTACATCCCTTTGTCCCTCAACTCTGAACACAGTGTTCAACCCCCAATCTCTTTCCCTATTGTTGAGAGAACCTCATTGTCTCTTTTCTATGAGATTTCCTTTGGTGGAGGATTGAAGTGGTGGAGACCCGGTTGGAAGAAACTTGATTTCTTGGTTTCGAACTGTGCCGACATGGAAGTCTGTAATGTTTTATCTTTTGCTAATCATTTATTAATAGAAATACTCCTTTCCCATCCAATTGGTATCGTGCAAATATATAATTATTATCCACGGGAATACTTGTAATGTTTATTAATGGATTATGCTATCTAATGTGCTAACCCCTTTATATTATAACTATATACTTGCTCTGCTTGTTTGTTGAGAAGTTATTGCAGGTACAAAGCTTTGGGTCAAAGTACTCAACAATGGAACATCATCAAACATTGGAACGAGGTAGGCTTCTTTCTTATATTGCTTTCACATTGGTTTATATAGCATATGTTGGAATTGAGTAGATTTCTGTAGTCATACCTTTTTTTTGTGGTTTACCCTGGCCATAGAGAGTTTTTCCCTCGTAACAGAATTGGCGACTCCACTGGGGAGAGATCTTCTTTCTAAGGGTTGAAGTACATTTTCTCCTTACATTTCTCTTTTTCCTTTGTGTTTCTTGTCGTATCACTGCTTGACAGATTCTGTTCACTCTGGGTCTAAGTTTTCATCCTTTTTACCCTTTCCTGGCCTTGTTTTCAACCATGTACGTGCCCTATTGCCTTGATAGTCGCATACACATGTGTGTTGTCTCACTGCAAGCTGCATATATACGCATTGTTTTCCTGAACAGTCGTGTATACCATTTTTCCTTGCCTGTTTGCTTGGTCTTGTGATTGTTGGGTGGGATTTGATAGTTGTTGAGCCTTCTTAGGTCTCTGTAGTGCCTGTTAAGCTTCTCTGGGTTGACAGGAAGACTGTTTGGAGTTGAAATTTTGGGCAGAGTCTTTCCCATCGTTTTTCATTTTTTATTTGTCCTTGAACTCTATGATGTTGCTTGGCTGCTTGGTATTCTTCTTGACTCATTTTGTTTGTACACAGTAGAGTTTATATATCAGGTTACTTTTCAGTCCGTGCATTTTCTCTTTAATATATTGAAAATACAAAAAAATAGGCATTTTACATTGCTTGTCATTTTTGTCTTCTGAATCTTTATCATTATCTTAGCGCATTTAGTGAAA
>ML804318.1:34253-44985 GCA_009831015.1 Picea engelmannii | reverse complement strand
AAGATACAGATGGAGATGAAGATATGTCAGTGTGTGAACCCTGCAATTTCCCATCATAGAAAGACAACTAAGTATAAAACCAAAAAGCCATAATGGATGGGAAAAGAAAAAGGGGAAAAGAGATAAGTATCTGACACTCAAAAAAACCTTTCTTTTCCCATTTATTAATGGCAAGATTTTCGAACCCCTGCTGGGTTCTCACTAGTAAAAGCATTAACTGTAGATCACTAAAGTTCTTTTGCTATAATATGTATATTATGGAACAAGGGACATAGGTGTTGGGTACTGTGAACCCAAGGCCTGGTGCCCAGATAATTGCCTAAGTATTGGCCAAGACAAAGGTTTGATATCTATTTCAATAGTATTCATACTAGAATCTATCAATGGAGAAATTTTTCATATTTATCTTAACAGTATTCATACTAATATATATTAATGGATTGTTTTTGTTTCAAATGCAACTGATCTCCCAATTTGCAAGATGCTCTTCGGTTCACAAATTTCGTTAAAAGAACGAAAATTTTGACTGTAAGATGTACATAGCACAATAAGAAACATGAATTTTCATTATGGTCTCAACGAGATAAACTCTTTATCATCTATTCATCTTGTATTGCTTGCAATGACATGAGAAAACGATGGCTCTCCATAAACATCAATATCTAAATTAAATTAAATGCAATCAATATTTGGTCTGACTTAAGTAATTAAAGCATAAATTGCAGACTACGAAAGTTCTTTGGCTGCAAGATGTATATGACGGAACAGGGAACATAGTTGTTTAATACCGCAAACCTAAACATAATTGTCTAAGTTTTTTGTATTTATTCCAATAATACTGATATTAGTGCATATGCACAGATATTATCAAATAGAAGAAGCTGTAATATATCCAACATACTAAATAGGAACATTATGTCAACAGTTGATCCGCTTATGAAAAATTATTCTTAAATGTAAAATGTAAAGAAAGAACAAACCAGTCTTTATTTAGATTGAAGTAGTGGGCAGCAACAAGTAAATCTTGTCGTTCATGTTTAACGACACAGGGGAAGAAGGTACAAAATACAATTAAAACAAATACCAGAAATTGGAAAACACTGAAATATGTACATTGATGAAGCTTCTTGACAGTTTTCTTGACGTTCAAACTCTTTATTCGTAAAAAACGAGTTGAATATCAATTTTGGGTTTTGTACTTAATCGTTGTTGTCAGCTACATCTATCCCATTTTTTTGAATACCTTATCTCTTCCAGATATGGCGTGCTTGCAATGGATGCTTATTCAACATTCCATTCTTTGTCAAGTATTAATTTCCTTCTCTCGTCGAAAAGTTGGGGTTTAAGGTGATTTCCTTCCAATGTTCTTGACCCTTGACATCCGAGACAACTTAGAAATTTGATTCAAGCCGATTTCAAAGTGGAAGTAGTCGTTTTATGTCACAACAGCTATGGAAGGGGAAAAAAAATCAAGTAAGTAGTGACTGGTATTCTCCCTGTATTTGATCATTTGTTTGGTTGAAAATCTTGCCTGTGGATTTGTATGTTGAACTTCTTTGATTTATTACAGTATATTGGAAGAAACGTTCAATCTAGATGCAAAATGAAAATCTGTTAAGGTACATAACTTCTTCAGGTAGCAGAGATGTGGCAAGTGCATAAAATCCTGCAGAACGCACCAGCAAAGGTCTGGAAAGTGTATCAAATGTTGCATATGGCATCAGAATATATATTTCCTCATAGCGGTGGAGGTATGGCGGCTCACAAAAAGTTCTAGGATGTTCAGAGGTGACACCAAATATGTGGAGTCTGCAACTACATCCAGAGGAAACCGAAGAAACTTTGACAAAGAACATGGCTTTCTGTCAAGTCGATTACTAAACCCACATGTAGCTCATCAAACTTTGAAATATAAACTTGTGTAGTGATAATGTGTCATTTTATCCATGCATACAATTTTTGTTACCTACATCTGGTTACATTTGCAAATGGAGCAATATTTCACGTCATTTACGAACATGACAGGTCATTCTGCAAGCCACTATAAATGTGCGTCCCCTGAGGAAAAAAAATTCTTCTGGGATATGTACAATTCGATACACTTGCAAAATCTGTGTTGTTGGAAGAAGCTATATACTTAAACGAAGAACTATTTTGCATGCGACCTCAAAATCCATTACAATTCCCAGCAAGAAAACAAATAAGTTCAACAAACAAATCTCCAAGCATCCTTTTCAACCAACCAAAGCATCGAACACAGTGAGAACACCAACCAGAACATACTTGTTCTTTTTTTTCGTCCTCTCTGAGTTTCTCTTGTATAACATAGTTTTTTTTACTCAAACCTCATGTCACATAAAACCAGTCTCTCTTCTTTCATCTGCCCCTCAATCACATCTCTAAGTTTTCTTACATGTCCATGACCAGGAACATTAGAATGAAGGAACCCTAAAGTGCAATTCTTTGATGATAGAGAGAAATGGAAATAAGTATTTAAAAGAAACGTTGGATGATCTTCCATAGATTTTGTGTTGATTAGTTTTAATGACAGATGTTATCGATATTTTCTCTTATTAATGCCAATCTTTTCGAATATGTACATTGAATAGTGACTAGCAGCACGTATTAAAATTCCCATATCCGAGCAGATTCTCAAATATGACATCTAAGATATGCACAATATTAAAGAGGGACATGACCTCAAGGCCTCTGTGGGTGACACATTCGTGAACTATGTTGAAGCTTTTAAGAAAACTAAAATTGCACAAGCAAAAAAAACAAAACAAAAAATTATTTTCGCAAATTCAAAATGCAGGCAAAAAGAAATTACCAGATCCCATAATATTTGCCTACCTATTCATTTTAATGGGAGATGTACTCGATCTTTCCATTTATTAAATACCATGTTTTCAAACATGTCTGGTCGATTCTGAATTTTGAAAGAATATTTAATGTGTATTGGGAAGCGGTGAACGTAGCGGGGATGAATCCCTATGTAACAGGTGGTACTACTATTTTTTTGTCTTTTCCTCCACGAGTGTATGTAAAGCATGCGTAAAGAAAAGTAATTCGAGAATGCTAATGTTTTTGGACATGAGCCCTTGAAATTCAAATAGTCTGCAAGTCTAATTGTCAATTTGTATTTCGCAGAACTCTTCGTGCTATTTGTAGGACAAGGAACAATAGAAGCCGAATTTAGAGCCCGCCACCCCAAGAACCCACGATCCAAAAAATGCTTACTATTTTTTTTGTGTGTGTTTTTCCACCAGCGTATGTAAAACATACATAAACTAAACTATTTCGAGAATGCTAATTTTTTTGGACACAAGGCCCTTAAAATTCAAATAGTTCGCAAGTCCGATTGTCAATTTATATATCGCAAAACTCTCTGATTGTCAATTTTCAGTCGGCTACCCCGAGAACTAGTGATGCAAAAACTGGCTAAGTATGGGATGACGGCTCCGTGCATGCTTTATATATCTACTTTATAAAATTACATATCTGCTATGTTTAATTTATGATGTCCATGAAACCGATAATTTCATAAATTTCAATCTCTTCTATCCAGAAGCCCTTCTTTTAAAGAAAACTAATTAAGGAATTATAATGTATACACCGAACACGACATTGCGGAACTCTCTGTGCTATTTGTAAGGCACAGAACAACATAAACCCAATTTTCAATCCGCCACCCCGAGAACCCACGATCATTAACTTATGTTGTTCAGGAAACCTATAATTTCATAAATTGCATTCTCTTTTGTCGAGGAGCCCTTCTTTTAAAGAAAATTGATTCAAGAAAGCTAATGTATACATAGAACATGACCTGTCATAGTTCGATAGAAACTATCTGGGAATCCGCATCCATAAAACTGGCTAACTATGCAACCGAACAGCGGTCGGTCAGAATGACCACAAAAATGCGAGAAACTATAGAGTTAGAAACGCAGTTTACAAGAGGAAAATAAAAGGGAGAGAACAACTATATCTCCCACACAGCAAAATGCACTCTCACAACTATGAAACGATAGTAACACAAAATCCATGGAAACAACATCGAAAGCTATGAAATATACTTTGAGGCTGACAAAATCTACTTCAACGCGTAAGAGATGCAATTTACATCGCCTCAAATGTTTTAGTTTGTTATTTTATCTTAAAAGTATTCTATGTAAACTCCACTGCAAAAAAATGTAACCAGAGATCTAACTGCAGATGCAACATCCCAATATTGTAAACCCTAGGCAAAAAAGAAGCAACAAATAAGAACCCAAGTGCAGGCGTAGGACCGAAACCCTGCAAATAAGGCCCAACTGTAGGCACAGGATCGGAACCCTGCAAAGTCGAATCAAGCAACAATAAACATCATACAACGAAGAAAGAAGAAAGCAAAAACCACTCCCCCAGGAATGATGTTGTTCCAATCGTGATTGCAGAAACCAAAACATGCAAACTACAACAACATGAACAGGCAAGCCAGAACAACAAGAACATGCAAATAACAAATCAGTGCCATGCAAAAAACAAGCATGGACCAGTGAACCAGCAATGTCGTTGGAGCATATAAATTTTAAAAACGGAAGAAAATGTCTTGTAACAAGCCTGTTAAGTAACCATTCAACACTACCAATCCTGTTAGGTAAACATTTAAGTATATCAGAAATTCTTTGTATACATTTAAGAAAAAAATTCAATGTGGCAGGTCTCTGACGTATCCCAAAAAAAATATTATATTTTTACTGACAATAGTTCGAACACCAGATAATGTATTGGAAGGCCAAACTTTCAATATGACACCATATCAAACATTTCCATAAATTTAACTAGCATAAAATGCTAAACCAAACATTCGAATTAATGCTAGCATTAATCCACCTTTGATGAATGCATAAGAAAATATATGATTCAAAAATACCATATACGATCAAATACTTTGTATATGCCAACATATATAACATTGGGAATAGCGAAGCCGGCAATAAGACCTCCAATCCATTGTCCAATCAGATCATGACAAATATGGTACTTTTTTTTATATAAAAATCGATGTTTTCAGTTCCCTGGTTCCAACAATAGATTATATGGAAATATTTGTGGTCAAAGGACAGACTAATATGAAGTCAATGATTTATCGATCGCTATAGTCCCTCTATTCCTACAACAGGGACTAATAATGACCAATAAATTCAATAATTAAATATGATCACACCAAATACAAATAGAAGTTACATATCACAACAAACAACACACTTGAAAGAGTATTTTCCATCAACCCCATTTGGAAAAATGTTTAAAGTAAATAAACTTAAGGTAGCTCCAAAAACATATGTAGTGCACTTGAAACCTATAACATCACCCAAGATGATCAATCCTCTTTGAAAGTTGTGATGAGGACATAAAATCAATTTCTCCATGTTATTTACAAGGAAAGGGGCCTTAGTGGGAAATCCCTTAGGCAAGATGAAGATGCTCAATGAATTGGACATTTCAAACTTGAAAATGAAAATTTGTTCTTCACAAGGAGCCATAGTGGGAAATCCCTTAGGCAAGATGAAGATGCTCCATGAATTGGACAATTCAAGCTTGAAAAGGAAAATTAGTTCTTGTGGGAAAAGACAAACCATTTGAAAGAGACGACTTCCAATCCCTTTAAGAAAATTGTTCAAAATAAATCTACCTAAAGGTAGCTCCAACGCAAGATGTATCACTAGCAATTCAAGAGAGAAGGGAAAATTCTTTGTGGAGTGATTTTGTGCTAATAAAGTGAAGAAGACACAATCTAAAGGAGGAATGATTTTTTGTTAATAAAGTGAAGAAGACACAATCGAGAGGAATACATTGTCAAGGCAAAAAATACAAAATTTTGTTGTTATTCCTGAGAATTGAAAAGTTATAGAGAAGGCCATCCAAGCCATTGGTAACTTTCATATTTTTTTCATCAATGCCATTATATCTCAATATATGCATGAGATTAATTTTAAGTCAAACAAGAACTACTATTTGTTGGTTTTCCCAAGATTGGGTTTCAAGAGTAATATTTATGTTATCATTGTGTGTATGATTTTTCATTTTAAATCGTATTTTCTGCATTTTAATTATGGTCTGTGAATTAAACAAAATTCATGTGTAATGGAATGGTGAATAGAGATTTACTTATTAATTCTACAATTAAAATGATGACATCTGTGTTGGTGAAATGGACATGACATAGACGTACCATTTACCAATCATATAGTATTAGAGCCCACATTAAAAAACTCTTGGTAAACAACCTCTATGGTAAACACTTGGAATGGATACTGAGAAAGCGGAGAAGTAGTGTTGCAAGGTCTAGAGAGGAGTAGAAGAGAAAAAATGATGGGGATTATTTTTCATGAAGAACATGAAAAGGAAATGAACCCAATTTTACTCAGTTAGAGTTAATCAATATAGCATTGATTGAGATGGTAACACAATTGATAGTAATGAAGGATAAGGAATGACACTTAACAAAGACTGAGAAAAAAAAGAAAAAGTTAACCTAGAAGATTCCAAATATGATAAGCTTGAAGACTGGGGTAGTTAAATTCCCTTCCTTCATCTTCCAATATTTAAAGTTGAAGCAAAAATTGAAATACCAACTTATGATGCTCAAGTTAATTTCGAGAAGTTGAATAACTAGTTGAAATAGTTAGAAATTTATTTTGATCTCTATAAAATAGAAGAATTATAAAAAGAAAATTCCCATTTAAAATTGTTTGGACATGCTTTGTTATGGTGGGGGAGATATGTATATGCCTTAAGGCTAAGAAAATTCCCATGGTTACATTAAAATGGGAGGATTTTAAGGAATTGTTGAAATCACAGTTCTATCCCATAGGCTACGAGGAGGAATAATGCATGAAATGGAAATATCTTCAACAATAACAAGGATAGAGCATACATGAATACACATTTAAATTACGAAATCAATCCATCATGTTGGGTATCTCTTTGGAAATAATCTTGACTAAAGTGAATTAACTTGGAGGCCTATTCAACCATATCTAAAGGAAAATACAATTGTTCGATGTGAAAAGTATAGATGAGGAAAACAAGAAAGATCTCTACCTTGTGTTGGGATTTGAGAAGGGGCTACAAAAAAAGGATGGACAAGAAAAGACTTACAATACTGAATATTATAAAAATTGTAGCCACAAACCAGAAGGACAAATATCCCAATAAACATTGCAAACATTGTGATGTAGATGGGCACATAGATCAAAAGTGTAGGAAACTTGATTTAAAAGGGATCTGAAAAAAATGGCATAAGACTCGGTTCTAAAAAAATTAATTATTGTATGAAAATAAAAGTAGAATGACGAAGGGGTGAGGGTGATCATCGATATGTTAGCCACATGTGTAACCTCCTACTCACCCATCAAACTATGGAGCCTCACTAGCTACAAGAAAGATAAAGAGAGAAAAAAAATAAAAAATTAAATCAATGAAGCATTGTTGTTTGGGACAGTTGAAGCGTAAGAGACACTTGACCTTCTCACTTCCACCAAGAAACACTCCAATTTGTCTAGAAAATGTAGGTAGAAAAAGAAGGAATGGGTTTGTTTGGCGTGTTTTGGAAACTTTGATTTTCTTACAGAGTAGACTACTAATGGCCTAGAGAGACATTATACTCTATAATTCTCTGTAAACACTTATAACAATAGACTGGACATTTCAATTTGAAGTGGGTTTTCCCAAATTGGGTTTCTAATGTAAATCATTGTCTCACATGGTTGATCTTCGTGCGCATTGTTTTAACTTGTGTGTGTATTATTTATTGTGTTTTCACTCTGATTTATTATCATAGAGGCAATGTCCAATATTTATGTTGAATGAATGATTAACATACAACTCCCTATGTTGATTTTTGTTGCTTTTTGGAAACTCTCCCACAGAAAATCAAATGTATGTTTATGTTTATTCATTCTAAAATTTACTATTATGGAATCAAGAGTAGTAATCTAAGCATGTGGTTTGATATTGGATTGAGTTCATCACATGTATCAATCAATTGGAGTTGATTATAGATGCAACATTCATTTTTGTCTTATACACAACAGTTTTCTTGATTGGTCTGCTTGGTTGAGAGAATGTGTACTGTTATAGCAAGATTTTCCTTACCATTGTTATCTTGCATAGAGGGCCTTTTTCCATTTCCCTATGCAGACTTGTCATCGCTTTTTGATGAATCTCGAGCTAAAAATATATATTTTCCCACATATACACGCCCTATCTACTATACAACATGTGTATACGCAGGCTGCTCCACTACAGCCAATGTACATCGGGATTTGTGCCAGAAAATACAAAAATGAAGTCGGGTTTCCATGTAACGACAGGAGATCTCTAATCCTTGGCCTTCCATATACTGGAAAATTTTTGACTCGGCCCTTCAGCTGCATTTTGAAGGCTATAAGAACACAATTCTGAGCTATGGAAAAAAAGGGAGAAAGCATTCAACTTTGAGAGCAAAGTTACTATGGAGAAATTACTTCATATTAAGTCTACATCCCTTTGTCCCTCAACTCTGAACACAGTGTTCAACCCCCAATCTCTTTCCCTATTGTTGAGAGAACCTCATTGTCTCTTTTCTATGAGATTTCCTTTGGTGGAGGATTGAAGTGGTGGAGACCCGGTTGGAAGAAACTTGATTTCTTGGTTTCGAACTGTGCCGACATGGAAGTCTGTAATGTTTTATCTTTTGCTAATCATTTATTAATAGAAATACTCCTTTCCCATCCAATTGGTATCGTGCAAATATATAATTATTATCCACGGGAATACTTGTAATGTTTATTAATGGATTATGCTATCTAATGTGCTAACCCCTTTATATTATAACTATATACTTGCTCTGCTTGTTTGTTGAGAAGTTATTGCAGGTACAAAGCTTTGGGTCAAAGTACTCAACAATGGAACATCATCAAACATTGGAACGAGGTAGGCTTCTTTCTTATATTGCTTTCACATTGGTTTATATAGCATATGTTGGAATTGAGTAGATTTCTGTAGTCATACCTTTTTTTTGTGGTTTACCCTGGCCATAGAGAGTTTTTCCCTCGTAACAGAATTGGCGACTCCACTGGGGAGAGATCTTCTTTCTAAGGGTTGAAGTACATTTTCTCCTTACATTTCTCTTTTTCCTTTGTGTTTCTTGTCGTATCACTGCTTGACAGATTCTGTTCACTCTGGGTCTAAGTTTTCATCCTTTTTACCCTTTCCTGGCCTTGTTTTCAACCATGTACGTGCCCTATTGCCTTGATAGTCGCATACACATGTGTGTTGTCTCACTGCAAGCTGCATATATACGCATTGTTTTCCTGAACAGTCGTGTATACCATTTTTCCTTGCCTGTTTGCTTGGTCTTGTGATTGTTGGGTGGGATTTGATAGTTGTTGAGCCTTCTTAGGTCTCTGTAGTGCCTGTTAAGCTTCTCTGGGTTGACAGGAAGACTGTTTGGAGTTGAAATTTTGGGCAGAGTCTTTCCCATCGTTTTTCATTTTTTATTTGTCCTTGAACTCTATGATGTTGCTTGGCTGCTTGGTATTCTTCTTGACTCATTTTGTTTGTACACAGTAGAGTTTATATATCAGGTTACTTTTCAGTCCGTGCATTTTCTCTTTAATATATTGAAAATACAAAAAAATAGGCATTTTACATTGCTTGTCATTTTTGTCTTCTGAATCTTTATCATTATCTTAGCGCATTTAGTGAAATATTGCATTTAACTTCTGAATTGCAGAGTTGAAATTGAAAATCACACTATTTTTATACGCATATCATTCATTGAAAAAATAAAATTAGACTTTGCATTATATTTATATTTATTTTCTTGCAGAGTCATAATATCACGAGTTTCACTTCCATACCCTTTTCAGTAATCATGACCAATAAAATTTGCGCTTTAAACTAAAATTGATTAGTCACGATTTTATTTTTAGGGTGCACAAACTAGTCTAGGATTTAGTGCCTTGGAATAGGATTTTGTGAGTAAACTTCTCCAAGGCAATTAAATCAACATATTTGTCTGAGACAGGGATTTGAGAAGTCCATTGTATAATTGGTAAGATCAGGAAGCTCCACTCACACCAGAGTTAATCACGAGGTTGCACGAAGTTAGTTGAAGGGATAACCCTCAAATACTCTCCTAGCGTCAGAGATATTTCTCTGGATTTATTCGTATTTGGGGATCTTGCTAGTACCCATACCTCTGTGAGAGGAAGTGATTTAAAGTTTTTAGGCTTTGCTACCCTACCCATATGATAATCCAAACTTACGACTGCTCACCTATGCATTAGTTATATAGTGGTTTATTAGTTGCTTGACTTAGGTATCTCATGGGTTACTTACAGGGGTTATTCTGCTTGTACTCTGGGTTAGATAGGGGTCGAAGAACACACAACCTTTATGGAAGATTACCTCTCTGGGGGGATCCGACCGACTAGTTGTTAATCCCACGAGGGTCCATATCACTGATTCTGTTACCGCCAAAATTTAGTAGGGAGTCTTAGGTCCCTCTTGGATGAGACATACCTTCTTTAGCGCGGGAGGCCACTCAGCTAGTTTAGCCTGTTTGCATGCATATTGGTCGTTTGACCTTTTGGTATGCTCTTTGAATATTAGTTGATCATAGGATTTCATGTTAAGTCTTTGTTATCATGGATAGTGGAGTTCATTTTGCTCCCTCGTTTACTACTACCCCCCCCCCCCC
>ML804318.1:16001-34231 GCA_009831015.1 Picea engelmannii | reverse complement strand
ATGGTACTCAGTCAATGCTTCGGGTCTCTAATCATTTTTCTCATGGTATGTATGATATGTCTTCGCACTTGCCATCCTCTGTCTCACCTCCTTATGTGAATACAAGTTTTGTGTCTAGGGGCATGATGCCTCCTTCTTATCCTTCTTCGTTTGGTGGGATTCATATCCTTCAAACACCTCTTACAGTAGAAGGTTGGAATCTTCCTTCCTACGAATTCAGTATGCAAGAAGTAAGTTCCCAACTATGAAATCATTCTACTTATTACACTATGTCCACTTATCCTTCTTTTGCCATGTCAGTTCCTACGAACACTTTTCCCATGGCTGACCTCCATCTGTCCTCTGGTGTTTCATCTGGCAGAAGTTATTTTTGTAGTATGGGCAACCCCCTTCACGGATTTCCTTCATCTGGAGGAAACATATATCCTCACATGAGTAACCCTTGTTATGTCGCTTTTTCTTCACAAGCGGCTTCCTCAGTGTCGATGTCATTCAACCCTCTATGAATCAGTATGGAGGAGGATACTATCCTATCGGATAGGGACATGGTGTAAAATAGGATCCTTCCTGGCCTGTAATTTATTAGAACCAATCTTTCCTTGAACTTTGGTCTCAAATGCCACAATTCATCACTGCCGCAAGCCCAGTTACTGCGTGTCATACTGGCATTATATCACCAACCTCTACTAGTCATGTTGGATATTGGTTGACAACCTCTACGAGTCATGTTGAAGACATGCAATCAGCTACTGCAAGTCATTTTGGGGGCACAAGTGCAGTCACTGCATGTCATATTGCCATTATGTTGACAACATCTGCTAGTCATGTTGGAGATTGGTCGACAACCTCTGCGAGTCATGTTGAAGACATGCAACCAACCTTTGCAAGTCATGTTGGGGGTACATGTCTAGTCACTACTAGTCACACTACATATACATCACCAACCTCTACTAGTCATGTTTAATATTTGCTACTAGCCTCTGCAATTCATGATGGGAGCATGTCACCAGCCACTGCAAGTTATTTTGGGGGAATTCATATGATTGAGAAGCCTAGAATTCTCAGACATAAGCCTAGATTCCTTTGCAAGACTTGTGAATGAAGTCACCTTACTCGTTTGTGTCATGTTACTGCTAGGATACCAAAAGCGTGGGGCTCACCTAAGGTCCCCTCGGGTTCTGAGGCATCTATGGTTTCACAACACTCTGTTCCTTCTCTGGTTGATACAATAGTCATGCCGATGTAATCTTCGACTGACACCCCTTTTCCTTTAGGGTTTGATGCGTCCTTTGACCTTTTTGTCTCACATCCCGTTCAACCTATGGTCGTTTTGATGCAATCTTCAACTGACACCTCTCCTATGTTCGGGGGTGATGCATCTCTTGACCTTGTTGTCTTGCATCTTGTTCAACCAATAGTCGTTTCAATGCAATATTCAACCAACAACACTCTTGTTTTTTGGGGTGATGCACCTCTTGACCTTGTTGTCTTGCATCCTATTCAACCAATGGTTGAGGAAGTGATCGTATCAATGCACTATTCGATTGACCCTGTGCTTCTCTTGGATATTGACAAGTCTATTTAAGTGGTCGTGCCAATGCAATTTTTGGTCGATCCTGCTCTTTTGGTTCTAGTTCTATACCTTCTATGCCATGTCCTTAGCATTTCTAGTACTTCACCTTCTGAATAAGAGAGATTTTTACTCTTCTCGAGTTCTCTCCCTCCAAGTCTTGACGAGGTTCCCTTTGATTGGGATAGTCTTGTGGGGTATCCAATGCCTCTGCCTATGTCTTTTCTAGGAAGATACATTATTCGATATAACACAGAGATGATAACCTCCGTTAGCACTTTTCCCTCCTCGACTTGGAGAGCTTCGGGTCTTCCCAAGCTTGTGTCGGTTCTTCGTAAGATACTGACATTCCACAGAAGGTCCGCACAGGAGCCTTGGCCTCCCCCATGACTTGCCGCCTAGAATCTCCCTAACGATTCCAAGTTAAGCTCTTTTCAGACTCATTTTCAAAAAACAAAAAGATTGTCGAGTGATTTGTCCCTTTCACACTCGTTAAATTGGACTTGAAAGGTCGTGAGTCTTAGTTAAGCTCTTTTCAGACTCCTTTTCAAAAAGCGAAAAAATTGTCGAGTGATTTTTCCTTTTCACACTCATTAAATTGGACTTGAAATATCATGAGTCTTAGTTAAGCTCTTTTCTGACTCGTTACCAAAAATGGAAAATATCACCAAGTGAACTTGTCTTTTTCACACTCGTAAATTGGATTTGAAAAGACATCTATTTGGCACAAGTTTATCCCTTTTTCACACCAAGTAGACTAAAAGACATAAAAAAGGACATTTTTTGGTGTTAAGTTGTGATTGCATCTCATTCCCTCGCTTGCAGTATTGAGCCTTTAGTTGGTTCTTGCTTTGTGTTATAAATTGTTGCCTAATCAATTTTTTCATTCTCAACCAAGCAGAGCCTTGTTTATATCCTGCGCAATTTGACACCCTATACCCTGGAGAGAACATCACCCCGAGTGTCCATCTCCTGCATGCATTTCCTTGCATTGAGCATCGTTCCATTGCTAGAACTAGTTTTTCTTACTTGCGATACTCATTTCCTCCTCTGTATCATAGCATTCATTTGTTATAAAAAATAAAAAAAAAGACAGGCAGGAAGGGAGTACTATATTATAATTGGAAGCAGTTGTGTCGCCTTTGAACAGAGCACAAAGTTATTGAATCCTTGTGTCATCATAATTTTGGTTTTAGCATGGCCTTAGGAAGATGATCTCGTTACATAGTTTTTCTCTACCGACTGGTTACTCTTCCAGTCCCTATAGAGAAGATTATTGATGCCTCCTGCATCAAATAGTTACATCATTGAGTCTATATTGTCGAATTCTACCACATGTCTCATTCTCTTATTCAAAGGAAGTCTAAAAACCTATGTCGGCCATTCCTCAGAACTCTTGACTTTGCATTTCGGCCATACCCTCAATTTGTCTCAGAATCACATGATACTATGGTCTTATCATGCACCCCTAGCCCTACTTTATCATTGGTAGGTCACCTTGAACCAAGCAGTCGGCATTTCATCATTGGTCATTGACTGAGTGGTTTCCCTTGTGCTTGACGACAAGATATCTATTCACATTTTGGGATTCATGAAATGTATTGGATTCCATTAGCCTTATTGGTGGTTTCCTCGCCTTTTCCAACAATTTTCATCATTGGCTACTATTCAGAGGGTCTTTTTTGTGTACCACTTGCATTTGGCACACGCGAAAGACACACAGGGTCGTGGTTCATGAACATGTTCTTTGTCCGATCCCCACCAAATTATGAAGCTCCTTATTTTTTCCTCATGCTGACTGATGAGAGATGTCATAATTCTCTCCTTTCAATGGGTCTCTTTCCATCGACTTCAGCTCATTTATTTTGGATTTGAGACCTAGAGTTTTATGAGTACCTTGAGACTTGCAGTCATTAGTGGTAGGCTCTCTCGCCATTGACAGATGGGAATACATCAATGTCTCTTGATCAATTGATTCCTCAGGTATTTTGACATCGACTCCTTTATTCACACTTGTAGGATTGTGCTTAATGCCTTGATACCTACTTTCATTATTGGTAGGTTGTCTTGTGTTTGTTAATGGTATACCTCAATGACTGGTAATCAAATGATGTCTCATTGTGTTATACCTCAACTCCTTTATTCACATGAAGTAGACTTGCACCTTTGGCAGATGTGTAGAAGACTTGAAGACATCACTATGTGGTCACAGTTTTCCTGAGTTGTTGATTCCTTTTCATTGGACCAACACCTATTTGACTACAGTAATCATGGGACATCAAATTATACTCCATCGTATACAAATATCTTTAGATTGGTTCTATTGGACCTTGTTCATGATTATGATATATTTTGGCATATAACCACATTTTCATTTGCCTATTCATGGCCATGAACACATATTTGGTATATTTTCCACATGGATCTGCATTATATTCTATTGGCAGCCATGTATGTAAAGTCAACACAGAATGTAATGAGCAACTAGTATTTCCAGCTAGGTTTACACCACTCCACTTCTAGGTTATTATAATGTATTTTGTCCATCACAGATACTCCTATGATCTCACACATTAGGGGGCATCTGTTATAGCAAGATTTGTCTCACCATTGCTATCTTGCACAGAGAGCCTTTTTCCATTTCCCTATGCAGACTTGTCATCCCTTTTTGATGAATCCAGAGCTAAAAATACATATTTTTCCACATATACATGCCCTATCTACTATACAACATGCGTATATGCAGGCTGCTCCACTACAACCCATGTACATTGGGATTTGTGCCATAAAATACAAAAATGAAGTTGGGTTTCCATGTCACAACATGAGTTATTTGATCCTTGGCGTTCCATATACTGGAAACGTTCTAACTCGGCCCTTCAGTTGCATTTTGAAGGCTATAAGAACACAATTCCGAGCTATGGAAAAAAAGGGGGAAAACATTCAACTTTGAGAGAAAAGTTACTCTGGAGAAATTACTTCATATTGAGTCTGCATCCATTTGTCCCTCAAGTTTGAACACAGTGTTCAGCCTCCAATCTCTTTCCCTATTTTTGAGAAAACCTCACTGTCTCTTTTCTATGAGATTGCCTTTGGTGGAGGATTGAAGTGGTGGAGGCCCAGTTGGAAGTAACTTGGTTTCTTAGTTTCGAACCGTGTTGACACGGAAGTCTGTAATGCTTTCTCTTCTATTGATCATTTATTAATAGAATAACTCATTTCCCATCCAATTGGTATCGTGCAAATATATAATTATCATCCATAGGCATATTTGTAATGTTTATTAATGGATTATGATATCTAATGTGCTAACCCCTTTATATTATCATTATATACTTTCTCTGCTTGTTTTTTGAGAACTTGTTGCAGGTACAAAGCTTTGGGTCAAAGTACTCAATAGTGGAACATCATCAAACGTTGGAACGAGGTAGGCTTCTTTCCTATCCTGCTTGCACATTGGTTTATATAACATATGTTGGAATTGAGTAGATTTCTGCAGTCATACCTGTCTATTGTGGTTTACCCTGGCCATGGAGAGTTTTTCCCTCGTAACATGTACAACATTCAATTTAGACTTTTATACACAACTTTTCCCTTGACTGACCACCTTGGTTGGGAGAAGATATGCATCATTCAATTTTTTTACTTTTAATACAACATTAAATTATTCTAATGTTTGCTACTTGTACATCATTTGGCTACCCTTTTCATGAAATGCATAAAAGTCAACCAAGTTGAAAATATGATAAGAACAGCTTGATTTAGAAACCAAATACCCAAAATAAATCGAATAACATAATTGAATCCAATATGGACTAAAATATTGTATTGAATAAAATATGAGAGATGATGATTGCATTGATGAATGGATTTGGTAATTATAGACCTCAAGGTGACCATTCACATAAAGCGATGTATTTTCATGATGCACCTTTTAAAGATTAATAGGTTAAGTTATCTAGTCTAGGTATATATATTTACGAATATTTATTTATATATACATAATAAAAGTCACACTATGATGTATTAACTGACAACAGTCTACAATATTTTGTTATCATTTGAATCAATAAATTTCATTGTGAATATAGGAGTCGAGATCTGTGGCTAGTTTGATTTGAATCTTGTTGTGAATGGTTGAATGAACATGAGTTCGAATTCTACTGATATGAATTTTCAACTCTTGTTATTGAGTGAGTTATAACTTTTTATGCGAAGCAAGACATTGATTTCTTACATTATTGGTTTGAATTTCCATTACCAAATCTTTTTTTCGATCAATTTTGTTCATTAGTGTTCTTTTCTTAGCATCAGAAGCAGGAAATAAATTAGGATTCAAGCATGAAACATAGAAATATTTTGTTTGGGGAAGGAGGAATTATGTAGTGTAATTATACCTCTGGTAGAAATCATATTCATTTTTTCTTAGATTTGAAATTCATTGTGACTGTAGTAGGGCTTACAAGGAGAGGTAATGGACAACTTGTAATACCAATGAATAATCCATGAGGGAGAAAAAATATATTCTAACAATGATAGAAGGACACGGTTTTTTTATTCCACAATTAGTATCTTTGTTGACGAGATAAATAGGTTAGAGGCCCACTATCTATGGATCATTTGACATTAGAGCCCAAGTTTGAAAATAATTGTAGAAACCTATAATGTAAACACATGTAATGAATACCAAAATAGTGGACAAGCATTACTCTCAATCCTATAGAGAAGTAGAGGAACAACAATGATAGGGAGTCGTCATGAATAACATGGCAAGGTAGATCAAAAAGTTAGGTAATTTATGTGGTTAGAGCAGAGCATTTTTTCATTGATAGAGATGATAACACAACTACTAGTAATGAAGGGTAAGGAAGCACCCTCATCGAATATTGAGCATGGAGAACAAAAGGATGATTGGAAGGTTTCCAAAGGTGAGAAGCTTGGAAACTTAGGTAATAACAACACGTTTCTTCATCTTCTGGTATTCCTTTCAAATTTGAAGCAAAGATTGAAATACAAATATTTGAGGTCAAGTTAATGCTAAAATTTTAAATAGCTAGTTGAAACAAATGGAAGTCTACTTTTTCCTTTATCAAATCCAAGAAGCAAAACACAAATATTTTTCCCATTTGAAGATGTTTGGACATGCTCTACTGTGGGAGAGCTATGTGGATGCACTGAGGATATGCAACAATCCCATGCTTATTAAATAGGAGAATTTCAAGGTGTTGTTGAAATCACAATATTATGCCATAGGAAATGAAGAGTAGCCCATGAAATGGAAATACCTCCGGCAAGAAAAAGGACAAGGTGTGCAACAATACGCTTTTGAATTTAGGAAGAAATCCATCAGGATGGGTATCTCTTTGGAAGAGATGGGAGTGGTGGTAAAGTACTTTAGAGGTTTATTTATCCATATTCGAAGGAAATTTCTACTTCTTGGCATCAACATCATAAACGAGGTGAGCAAGAAGGATCTCTATATTGAGATAGAATCCAAGGGAAAACCACAAAAGGGACAAGAAGAAAACAACAAGATGAAACTTAAGAAGAGCATATCCATAGCCAAAAACAAGAGGGATCCTGATAGGCATTGCAAACATTATGATTTTTATGGGCACATAGATGAGAAGTGTTATAAACCTTATATGGAATTGCATCCAAAGAGGCATAACTATAAGAATGAAGTGGATATTGGAGCTACTAAGATAAAGGAAATAGTGTTAGATAACACCTCTAATCAGAATGAAAGCATAGTTTTCAACACACTGCAATAGCCAAGGGTATTTGGAGAAATGAATGCATTATTCTAAATCAAGATTCAATTGAAGAATTGGAAGGTTTAATGATGTATTTGATCATGGTTCTCAATGTAATATGATTTATGAAGCAATAGTTGATGATCTTGTCCTAGGAACTTGTGATATAATACAACCAAGTTCACCAGCACATGATTGCAAAAGAAATCTATTACGAGAATCAACCAAAGATGTAAAATCAAGTTTTCCATCAATGTTTCTTATGTTAATGAAGTGGAATGTGAAATTGCACCAATGGATTCATGTGAGATCATGTTTGGTAGCCCATACCTATGTGAAAGGGACACAACTTTCTATAGAAGAGAGACAAAATATTGCTTTCTTAAAAGTGGTAAGGCTTACCTCATCAAAGCACATACGAGGGGAGTAAGAACACCTATGGTAGCAACAAAACAAGAGAAGAATGGGAAATCATAGGGAACAAACAAGAAGTAGGTAACATTTAGGATTAATGGGATGGTGGATTTGGAGAAGCAAGTGGAGGCCATTTGCTTCCACCTCCTCCACAAGCCAACTTTTGGAGACCAATATCCTCCCAATGGGGATGTGTGATCCAAAAGGGATTCAAAATGAACATGGCATAAGACTTAGTTCTAAGAAAAGTAATCAATTTATAAGAAGAAAATTAGAATGACAAAGGGGGGAGGGTGATAATTAGCATGCCGACTATATGCTCAACCACCTAATCACCCATAAAACTTCAAAACCTCACTAGTTGCAAGAAAGACAAAGAAAAAAATAAAAAACAAAGAAAGGGAACATTATTGTTTGGGGAAGCTGAAGGATGTCGAACCTTCTCACCTTCACTAGGAAACATTCCAATTTGTCCAAAAAATGTAGGTATTAGTAGGAGGAAGAGGTTCCTTTCATAGGCCTTGGTAGAGTTTATATTTTTAATATAGGATAATCCCATGAAAATGTCTCACCCTTTCCATTAGTTTTTTGGCAATGAAAAATGTAAAATTTGTAAGTTTTCAAAATATATACATCAAAACTCATATTTACCTTGAGAATTTCAATATCTTGTAGAACAGAAATTGTAGAACATCAAGCTATCTTCACACACGCGTGCGTGCGTGCGTGCGCACACGTGCGCGCGCGCGTGCACACACACACACACACACACACACACACACACACACACACACACACACACANNNACGCGTGCACACACACACACACACACACACACACAAAGTTGTCATTTAAAGGATCAAATTTGTTTTTTGTTTGCATTATATCCTTAAAAATTATAGAAAAAGTTAACAAGTGTCAGGTATATGTCACAATATGTCTTACACTAGTAATAATAGACTAAGCATCACCATTCAAAATTGGTTTTCCCAAATTGGATTTTGAAAATAAATCATTATCTTATATGATTAGTTTAAATGTACATTGTTTTAATTTTTAGTATTATTTATGGTGATTTCACTTTGAATTCTTTGTGTAAGTGTAAATATAGTGTCCAATGATTATGTTAAATGGATGCCTAACATGCAACTCACACATTTGTATTGATTTATGTGGTTTGTTGGAAACTCTCCCACAAAATATCAATTTTATGTTCATGTTTATCCAATATGGATTTTCGTTCTTGTGAACTCAAGAGCAATAATGTGAGACTGTGGTTTAATACTAGCTTGATTTCATCGCATGTATCCCACACACAACATTGATTTTGTCTTATACACACAACACAACATTTCCCTTTGTTGGTCTCCTTGGTTGACATAGTAAATACAACATTCAATTTAAAGACTTGTATACACAACATTTCCCTTGACTCGCCGCCTTGGTTGGCAAAATATATACAACATTCAATTTTGTCTTTTATATACATCATCGAATACTTCTAATGTATGTTCCGTGTACATCGTTTGACTATCCTTTTGACTACACTAAAAAGGAAAATGGAGAAAGTTGCCAAGCAAGAGGTTACTTCAAGACAAACTAGAAATATGTAGAGCAATTTGAGAAAAGATAAAATTTTGTGTGGTTTGATTTTGTACTAATAAAATGAAATAAATACAATTCATATGAAAAATAGATTATCAGAAAACAAGTTATATTGTTATTCTTGGAAATTGCCAAATTACATAGAAAGGTCATTAAAACCATTGGTAACTTTAGCATTTTACCTATCAATACTATTGTAATGTGAATATAATTAATTTAAAGACAAACAAAAAACTAATATCTGCTGATTTTCTCAATTTTAAATTTTCATATTTTATATGAGATCATTGTATGTATAAATATTTATTTCAACAGTATATCTTTTGCATTTAAATTAAATAGTTTACAAATTAAATACAATCACTCTCTACTCTTTTCTCGCAAAAAAATCAAGTTAAAAATCCTTCGAGTGGAATGGAAAGTTTCGTAAATTAAATTATTCAAATTGAAAAAGAATTTGATATCTCCTTTTATGAATGTTTTCAGAATCAACCGAATCTTAAAGCTACAACGATTCAACCGCATCTTAAAGCTACAAAGTTTTTTCTAGATATAGGAAAAAAGAAAGTCTACCTTTTTTTTTTTTAAGTCATAACTAAGCCATGGACAAATGCCATATATTTTTTGAAACTTCTATTAAATAAAATCTACAAACTTGGGAGTATGAATTTCGATGTTTCCAAATCTATATATTTGGAATATTACTATGGATGTTTTATTTATATAAAAAAGTTCTTATAATTTACATATGGTAATATGTAAAAGTATATTCTTGGAGTGGATAGGGGAGGATAGATGAAAATACAGATCTTCACCACCTAGTTTGCTGAGTTGATGCTATGTATGGAAATTAAATAAGGTATGTATGGAATATTATCATTTTAGTTTGAAGGTACTAATAATCTCGTCAACTTGCAATATGATTCTAGGATGCAATTTATCAGCATTCACTCAAATTATTAGGGTATGATGAGAATTCTCCACACGATAATACATCATTATGGTATATGGTGCTCTTGATATCCATGCATTATGGTTTCAAGTTGGGGTGGTGTATGGATGTTGCACAATAGTTTATATAAGTTGGGTGTCGAGAAATTTGAGGGAGAGACGTTGAGTTTTCAAGTGACCATTAATTGTCTGTGGGTTTGTTTTTACCATTGACTTGCTCCAAGGTTCATTATCCATGCAACCATAATGTCACCAACACAAGGATGCCATGGTTTTATCAATGGTGGTGTTGAGGCTAGCCCAACCCCTCGTCATCGAGCAACAAAAGCCCAAAACCCTCTAGTCCATGAGTTCTTCATGTTGCACAAGAAGTTGCAAATGAGTTTCACGACCAAATCCCTCCTCGAATTCAGGGAGCACTCACTATGGTGGAAAATGAAATTCGTCAAGAGAGGGCCACCATTCATCATTGAGAGATTGATGCCAAGATCAACAATTGGGTCCTTGATATGGGGAACTTAAGGGCAGGAGAGACAAAGTATTTGAAAAATGTAGAGTTGTATTGGCATATAAAAACCTTCATGAGCCAAAGAGGAGAAGGGGGGAATTATGAAGCAACTGGCATAGGTTCGACAACATCTTCAAGACATCAATGAACGTATGGAGGCTCAAGACAACAAAGAGGAGGCTAGGTTGAACAACTCTCCAAAGCCTCAACAACAAGAACTCCATGAGAGGGCAGGTGGACTCTCCTCACTAGCTTTTTAGAATGGGGAAGATTTTGAACTCCTTAAAAAGTATATATTCTTCTTAGTGAGATTACTGTGTATAAGGATAGTTAGTGGGATTACTCTATAAGGATAGTTAGAATGTCAATGTTTTTCTTACAAAACCATGTTATTTTGATTTCATTAATGAATTTAGCCCAAACTATTTGAACAAAAGACTTGTTCCAATGTGGTGGAAAGCCAATAACCATAGGAACTAGGTATGTAATTCCTCCTTTTGATAAATAAAATTTTTAAATAATTTATTCACCAAAAATATATATAAAAATAAAAAAATATATATATTTTAATTTATCATTAATATTAAATTAAAATTAATTTATATTAATATTTTAATATTATAGAATTAAAATAAATAAATTTTTAATTATAAAAAATTCTAAATTAAAAAACAGACAAATAGATCGATCAAATTTATGCTAGATATATCTCTATAGTTAATTTACAAGTTTAAATTTTAATAAAGAAAAATAAAATTAATAAAATTGTAAATTAAAAAACACAAAAATAGACCGATGAAATCTTTTAGGCTAGATATATATATCTCTATAGTTTGAGTAAGATAATTTACAAGTTCAAATTAAAAAAAATTATTAAAAAAATAAGAAAAATTATATAATTATTTTTTAATTGGTTTTCTTTAAATGTAAAGAAGTAGGTTAATAGTTCCATATTCAAAGATTTAATAGTACTGTATGGATTTCAAAATAAATACTTTGTAAAATTTAAAAGTTTTTAAAACACCATTTTTAACAGTTTTGACCGAGAATAGAAATTTCGCCCTATTTAATAAGCAAATTATCGAGAGAAGTCAAATTCCATCTCCGTTTGACAGGGATAGGACTCTACTCAAGTAGATTATTTCAGATTGATTTTTATTACTTTGAAAGGCTTACACCTATTGATAATGAGCACAATTAATCACTTTTTAATCTAAAATTCTAATTTGATGGCTAACAATTGAATGAATGTGATTTCCTTTTCATAACTTCCTTGTGATTTCCTCTTCATAAGTTCATTTTTTGGTTGTGAGTTTCATTTTCTAACTGTACCTTTCATTTTCTATCAACACCTTTCAACATTGATCAACCACGGTTTTGAGTAGCTGTACTAATTTGAATAGTAATAATAAATCATCCCCATTCCTTTACAACATTAAGTTATAACTGTCCTCTAGCTACGGATTGACAATTGACTTATCATAAGTTTCATCACCTGCCAAAAAAAAATCAGTTTCTGAATACCACATGTTTATATATAATTTTGTCGAGCTAGCAAAGAACTGTCTCTTCCGAATTTCCAGCGTTCGCCTCTGCGTGGATTAATGATTAACTAAGCAAAACGAAAGCTGAAAAAGTTTAAAAAAAAAAAAAAAAAAATGAAATTAATTGCTTTACAAAGTCACTGGTTTCTCGAGAATTTCAACACTGACATGCTTATATTCTTCCATAATAACGACACAGTCCAGAGACAGCTGTGCATCGGAAATTGATTCGGAATACCTCCAACTCCATGCCGTTGAACAACGATGAAAAATCTTTTATGCTGAACTGCAGCTGAAGCAGTAAAAATCTTATACATTGGAATAACAGTTGTTTTTCATAATGGTTTTTTTCGTTTTAAATGTCAACAGGCAGTAATGACGAGAAATCTTTTATTTTGAAGCAGTAAAAATCTTGTAAGTTGACGATAAATCTTTTCTTTTGAAGCTGTAAAACTCTTATATGTTGGAGTAACAGTTGTTTTGCATAACTCTAATGCTCAGGCAGTAAGGATAATAATAATTAACTCATTAATCTAGTTAAAATAAGATCAAAACATCTAAAATAATAATTTGTAGATTTTCATCTTTATCAGAAAATTAATAAAAAAAATTATATAATTTTTTTTTTACTCAAAACAATATTATAACTTATTTAAATACTTTATAAATATGATTATGATGATTAATCTTTTACGAAACCTATCAATCTTAAATTTTATTATTTAAAACAATATTATAATTTAATTATATACCTATAAATATGATGGTTAATCTTTCGCTAAAACCTAACTTTAAGAATAAAATAAAAAATTACTTAAATTTCTTCAAATTGTTATTTCAATGTGCGAAAACATTAGAAGAAACATTTCAATACCACAATAATTTTTATACCTTAACTTTTAAAGTAAAAGTTCAAAAGATTAATATTATTGTAAAAAATCAGAAGATTAATATTATAACAAACATACAATATACCTGCTAAATTACCTCCCCTTTAAACTTTATCATGAACTGTATCTATCCTGTAATCCTTTTAACTCACTCCACATTCAGAACTTTATAGCAATACAATACACATAGAGTGGAGTATAATGTAATTTCATTATTATTCTAATACATCATAAGAATGCTAAATTTTTAGAGCATAAATATAATTAGCATAAAGAAAGGCTGATAAGATGAAAAGAATCCTTAAAAGAATATATTAAATTTTATTATTGATTAACAAATAAACGGTTGAGCTTCATTTATCTGGTGTTAATATTTTAATTTTTGTTAATCACTTACGTGGCAATAAGTTAGCTATCAAAGTAATTTTTAAATATGATTAGGTAAATGTAAAAAAGTAAACACATAAACGTTTGGCTGCATTAGGTTGATAAATGGAATGTGGCAATTAGATATCCTTACAGTAATTTTTTAATGTGATTAGGTAAATGTTAAAAAGTAAACATGTTAACGGATGCCTTGATAAATGCAAGAGAGTTATAAACAATAAATCTAATCCATTGATTTTGGAGGACTACTAGAATATGCCAGCATCTTCAATGCATAGCCATCAGATTAGGGTTTAAGATTAAATAAGGTTAAAAGATCATTAATTGTGTCCATTGTCAATAAGTGTACAACTTAAATATCAAAACCAATCAAATGCTAATTACGTCGAAAGGCTTATACCTATTGACAATGAGCACAATTAATGATCTTTGAACCTTATTTAACCTTAAATCCTAATCTGATGGCTATGCATTGAAGATGTTGGCATATTCTTAGTCGGCCTCCAGAATCAATGGGTTAGATTTATTGTTCATAACTTTCTTGCATTTATCAAGGCATCCGTTAACATGTTTACTTTTTAACATTTACCTAATCACATTAAAAAATTACTGTAAGGATATGTAATTGCCACGTTTAAATGATTAAACAAGATTAAACCACGTTCTTCTTCTAAACCAGTCTGATGCCCACGAGTTCCATTTATCAAGCCAAACGTTTCATATTACCAGCTGCCATCTAATGACCGCCACGTATTATTTATCTACTGAAATGAAGTGATTACGATAGACAAAATGGAGAAAACAAATATGAATGCAAACCTTAAGTTTTCCATATTCGCGGATCACATCTAAACTGCAGGTTACTGTACCAGCCGCCGCTTGTTTTGAAATCCCATAAACAATGAAGTAAACAGCGACTTTGCTGCCCTAATAATTAAAAAAATTTAAAAATACATATTTAATACACGTTTTTGTATTTGTATGGTGCGTAAAGAGGCTTTCAAATATGAAGCGTAAAGAGGCTTTAAACTATTGAATTTACCTTAATTGTATTGACTATTTTTGAACAAAACCTTAATTTCGGTTTATTCTAGGGTTTGTAGATTTATTATGCCTTTCGGCGTTCATCAGCCACATAATTGTGGCTGTGCTAGTGGTAATACGATGACAATATGATAAGCGTATCACGAGCCTACGATTTTCAATACAACCTGTCTTGAGAAAACAATCTTGTTCGATTTGTACAATCAATTAATCCGGTCTGTACATAATGATATAAACACATATTTATTTACTTCCAATTTCAACCATTACAGCAGCAACTTCATCCAGCCGAGGGGGCCGAAGCTTGGTACTTGAAGTACAGTCGCAAACCCAAAATTAATGAAAAAAAAAACATCGAACAGCATCTAATGATTGGAACAAGCACGGTTAAGAGGAGAAATGTCCATAGGGTAACTACCCAGAACTCTCAGAAAAGTGGTGAATTCCTGAACCTCCGCCAGGGCATTCTGCGCGCGGGGATCGGCCATGGAGGCCTCAAAATCAACGTAGAATATGTACTCAAAGAAGTGTTTTGCAGTACCCCCGTTGAGATCATCCACGACCCGGACCGGTTTGCTCCTCTGAGGCCTGCTCTCGATCTTGGTCAGATTAATATTCCTGAAGGCAAAGGCCGAGAGAACCTTGAACAGCACACCGGTCCCTTCCTCGTGAGCGAACACAATACTGGTCTTGAAGGGCCGGTCCGTTCTTGGAATCACAGGCTCCCGTGCGAGCATGACGAATCTGGTCACGTTCCCCACATCGTCTTGAATACCGTCTGCGAGTATATTCATGCCGTATATTTCAGCAGCCCGGGCACTGGCAATGGAACCGGTGTCTCTGAGATTATTCGCAGCCACGAACTCGGCAGCCCCGGCAGTATCATCAAAAGCTTCTCTCGCAACATTGAGGCCCATGAGCGTCAGCGTGTTCTCGCACTGTGCAAGAGCCTGTGGATGGCTTATGACTCGTCTCAGATTTTCGGGTTTCACGCCAGGAAGCGCGAGCAGGCAATGATGTACAGGGAATTGAACTTCACCCACAATGTGCAACGAATGACGAAGCAATAGATCATAGTTCCTGTGTATGCTGCCTCCCAAGGAATTTTCCACTGGCAGGACGGCTCTGTCCGAAATCCAGAGCTCCACGGCTTGAAACGCTACCTCGAACTGGTCACAGGGTATGGGATCGCAGGACGGATAAGCTTTCGTCGCGGCTGCCTCGCTGTAGGCCCCGGGGACTCCTTGATAGGCAACGCGGAGCTGGGATCCATGCATTGGAGCAGGGGCTAGATCTGTTATACTCAGAGCCTTGGGCAGTGGGGCAAGAATGGTATTTGTATCGGAGGAATTTTCATCAGATTTCACGGGTACTATCCCCATACTATTGCTGTTCCCGTTCTCTAACACTTGTCCCGCTAAAATAGCGCAGGAGGCCTGCCAATCTGATCCTCGCCCGGCTGCGAGAAACGAATTATCGGCATGGCCGTTGGGCTCACGCTTTCTCTCTAAGTGACTTCTACAGACATGCTGAACTCGAGCGCGCGGCCGATTTAGAGGATAGCAGTGCTTGTAAAACATGGCCAACGCTTGCTTGCTGCTGCTTCCCGGCGCAGATTCATTGCCATGAACCAAAACGCCATCGATATACAGTGCTTCTCTGGACTGGAATACATCGGCTGAAAAGCTGATCTTCAGAGCCATTTTTATGAACTTTGGAGCTTGCGCTTTTACCCCTGATAGGATGGGCCGAGTGCATAACAGATCCGGGACGCGAGTATGTGTTAGGGCACATCACACACTCGTCCGTCCCAACCAGTTGCGTTCGCCTGTCAAACATTTGTAGGGATGCTTAGACTAATAGAGAGTTCTCTCAAGATTGTTTGGTGGTGGTAGTGGGTTGTTGAGTGGGAGTAGATAAAATAGCTCATGCTAATTGGAGGGTCGTTGGAGGAAAGGGCCCTCTGACTCGTCGATGGAGCATGGAAGCTCCGGAGTTGTTAGGTGCGTAGGCGCGCGCAAGTAAGTGGATCTCGTGGAAGCACGTGTGCGAGACCTCTCTATTGTTCGTGGGTCATCGTCCTTTCGGCAAAAAGTGGAACCTCATTGTCTTGTGTTCACCTTTTAAAGGGTGGGGTTCGTGTCCTACGTGGACCCGAGTTTGCCTAGGTGGCTCTAAATTGGTAGGGGTGTGTTCTAATGAAAGCCATTTCTTGAAGGCTGGGGTCGCGTTTTACGTGGAGCCAAAGTATCCATGGGTGTCCCTAAATTGGTGGGGATGTGTTCTAATGAGAGCCATTTTTTTTTCCCTATGTGGCTCTAAATCGAAAGGGGTGTGCTGTAATGAAAGCCATTTCTTGAAGGGTGGGGTCGTGTTTTACGTGGACGCAAAGTTTTCATGGTTGACCTTAAATTGGGGATGTGTTTTAATGATAGCCATATATATATATATTTAATTTAGAAGAATTGATAATGGATTCGGATTATTTGAATAAGGTTTAAGTTTAAAGTAGAATTTTTAGGTTAGGTGGGTGATCGGGATTATTTGAGTAAGGTCTAAGTTCAAACTATAATTCTTAAGGTAGGTGGGATAATAGGATTAATTGATTAAAGTGTACTTTCAAACTATAATTCTTAGGTTAGGTGGGGTGTTTATTTTTCTAATCTTATTACAACCAGTAAGAGTTTTATTGGAGATTTGATCTTGGGTGGGAAGAGTGTAAGACCTACCTCCCAACTATTTAGTCAAACTACCTTAAACCCAAATATGTTTCATATTTTGATCTTCAATATGTATAAATTGTTATGTATAAAGAACATGTGTTTCCTCTTAAGAGGTTACAGGTTCAAATCGAGAGGGAGGTAGGGTATGTATACCTTCGTAGACTTTACCAGTCAAATCTTTGGGCGGAGGGGGGTCCCTTGTCCCACAAACAAGGGGGTCTCATACACCAATTTGGTGTGTTGGCTTGGCCGTGACCTTAAAAATAGATTATTATTATTATTATAATATAACATCAATTTTGAGTGATTTTGATGTCAAAGTATTTTTACAATAATTTTGTACAGAAGTGTTTCTTTCCAATGTTTTGATATTTGTGACTTCTCTAGTTTAGTTTCTTAAATTCAAAATAATCAAAAAAAAAAAAAAAAATTAAGAAAACAATAATACCCTGGTTATAAAAAAATTAATAGTTTGTATATTATAATTTACATGGTTGAATCTAAATAATTTTACATAGAATTTACATCATCAAATCTAAATAATTTTAAATATGATAATATAAATCTCAACACACAAAACATTAAATACTTTGTATCAAAAACTTATTATTTTCAATACTTTAAAAATGAATTTAAAAAACATTCCAAAAACTAATAATAATTGCGTTTATCCTTTTTATCATATCAATGTTATAATATGAATTTTTATATTAAATATAATATATATCCTAACTTTAAAATAATTTAATAATGCATCACCGTGTCTTTAAACTATAATATTTATTTTTATATTAAATATAATATATGTCCCAACTTTAAAACAATTTAATAATGCCAC
>ML804317.1:230187-263392 GCA_009831015.1 Picea engelmannii | reverse complement strand
CAGATAAACAAATTTTGAAGTAGGGGACCTAGTCTTGAAGTGGGATAAAGAAAACGAGTCCAAAGGAAAACACTCAAAATTTCAAAATCTATGGCTCGGACCTTTTCAGGTGGTCGAGAAGATCGGAGCAGGCACATACCGGTTGCAAAATATGAGGGGTGAATCCAACACCCTCCAGGTGAATGGCCAGGCCCTAAAACAATACTTCTCCTAAAAAAAAGTGTCTTTTGATGTTTTTTTTTTAGTTTTTTTTTCTTTTTACCATACATTTTGATCAAGCTAAGTGTGTGGGTTTATGGAAGACCGACTGCAAACTCTTTTTATTTTCTTTCTTTTGCTTGTTATTTTCTTTAATTAAGTTGTGTTTTGTAAAGAAGTGGTTGATTTTCATAAATATAGTAAAACAGACTTTGTTTCTGACCTACACTGACATGCAAAATAAGAGACGTTGGGAAAATACAAACTTTCTCAAATCATTTTTGTCTTTGTAAGCATACTACCTAGGGAAGCAATGAAATATTTTCTTAGTTCTCTGGTAATGCTAAATGGGAAGATGGATAGATGAAAAGAATCACACGTACCTATGGATAGAGCTAGGAAATGCCCCACCTCAATACTTTCACCTTGTCAAAAAACAGGTATCCTCCTCTCTGACTCACTCTCAGCATTTCTGCCAAAAGAAAATGATCTATATAAAAAGAGCGTAAAGTTTGAGAGGGTATGCAAATAACTTTGTCGGGGCTATGGATGCTCGTTGGCAGTGAAGTAAGGTCTATGATATCGAGGTGACTATGTTGAGGCTATGGACATTCACTGGCAACAGAGCGACACCATAAGAAAAGGAATGATAGCTAAAAGGCCTCATGCCAATGGACGCCTTACTCGACTCTTGTCTAGAAAGGACATGGATTGAGGTTAAAAGGAAAGAGGGCAGAAAATCATAAACCCCATAGGCAGATCCGGATTTGTGGACCCAGGAACATGTGTACACATTTATAGAAAAGGTTATGTTGAAAAGGAATAGAATAAGGCCAGTTGGTTTCTCAACCAATTTGCGCAGGATACGTACAAGGGAAGGAGCAGAGATTTTGTTTTCGCCTATAGAATTTCCATTTGTTGAGCACTCAATACACCCTAAAAGTTTTGTGAAGTTTTTCTTTTTGGGTACCACTTTTTCTTTTTGAGTTTAGTCAGTTGTGTAGGAATCAATGGGGTCATGTGTTGATTATGTTTTTTTTTCATCAATCATATTCGTCTTGGTTTGGAGTTATTGAACAAATTGAACTTTTCTCTAAGAAAATTTGGCATTTTAACATAGTATACATAGCTAAAATTTTGAGCCACACACCTATTATTGGCATCGGCACAATCCAAGAAGTAAAATGATAATATAAAAATGATAATCACTGATTGTTGATCATCAATGTATAATCGGCATCGAAAAAAATGGAAGAAAGGGTGCGTCGATCGCTAATTATGTCTTGTGAGGAAGTTTTCTAAAAATCATTGATACACCATCAGCATCAGCGAAATACGAAATGAAAACCACTAACATGGGCCATAACGAACCTCTGATCATCGATCGTCGATACATTGTTTGGAGTCGGTGAAATATGAAAGAGTGAAACTGCGAAACAATAACCATCAGCATCGGTGAAATACAAAATGCAAACCACTAACATGGGCCATAATGAACCTCTGATCACTGATCGTCAATACATTGTTCGGACTCGGTGAAATCTGAAAGAGAGAAACTGTGAAACAGTAACCATCAGCAGTCGTTGATCGTCGATCGTCGATACATCATCGGTGTCAGCATGATAGGGTGTTGTATTCAAGGTTGTATGTCTAAATAAAATCATTGATGCCGAAATGTTTCTCCTGTAGAGGTCACAATCAACAATCACGTGTCTTTTCCATGTAAGTAGCCTGTGTGAATCAGTATTTTCCCCGTGTAATATATGTACACCCATGGCAGTATTTCCACATCAGCACTGTACAACGGTCTTGGTTGGCATTGGAACTTTTGACTAGATGCACCAACGAAACAATGACAAATTCGACCCACCAATGTTGATGCACTCATTTACTATTGGTTGATCGCTAGAATACTGAGTTCCTCACCTTAGTTCAAACTTTAACCCCACGATACTGACAACCCCATTTGATATTTGATGCACCATATCTCCTTGATACCGATTACACTGATGAATGTGAAAAGGGATTGGTCATTCGATGGGACACCTTCAGCTGAGATGAGACAGAATTTTGTGATTTGATGGATCAGTTAATTTTTCACATAAATTGTAACACAACCTCATGCGCCGACCAACACTCGAAATTTGAATTCATCGATGAACTACGAAGTAACCCGTTCATGCACCACCAGCCTGTGTTGCATTTAATCTTAGGCATGATGAATATTCTATAATAGATTGCACATGTCACATTTGCACTCCCGAATTGAAGACTTGATGTGACAAGGTAATTATATTTTTTGTTTAATTTCACAAGGTCATACCCAAACATGTTGTTTCATTCACAAATCACTTATTCCCCTAAATAGATGAAGAAGCAAGAGAAATCATCGAGGACATTATAGTCATCTCTCTGATTTTGATTACCAGTAAGACCAGGTTAATTTCTTGCAAGCAAGAAGGTAAGCATTGTTTTTATCATTTATGCACTTATGATGGTATCTATGACTCTTGTCGAGGTTGGATGGTTTCTCACTACAACATTGGTTTTTACAGGAAAATGCCTCTGAGAAATCCAACAACCAGGTGCTCACCAAGAACATCCAAAAATAAGGAATCCAAGGTCGAAGAAGGGTCTACACTGGGTGCAGAAAGAGATCTTGATTTTTCCTTAAGGGCGGATCCTGCTATCCGCACATCTACCAAAAGGGATTTTACCCAGCCCTCAACGTTTGATGACATAGAGGCAAGCATTGGGTCTAAGGTGGTGCTCTCTCATTGGGGATATCTGTTCAATAGAATCAACCAAGAATATTACCCAGATTTTATACCACACAGTGACTCGGACATCAGGATGTTGGATGACCAAGTATTACCAAAGATCTAGTGATCATTCCTACATATGGTGGCCAGTCGAACCCTATTTTTTCCTTGCATCGAAACCCTGGGATGGATAATCGACCACATAGACTCGATGAAATGCATAATAAATAATGAAAATGGTGAATGTGTTGGTGTTTTTCTTCCAACAGAAGTCCAAAAATACTACAAACTCAGAGATCCAGAGGAAAGACTAAATACAAATTTTGTGGTCAAATTTTATGAGTTCCATGACACTAGAAGGTTAAAGGCATCATGTTGGAAAGAATACAAGAAATTCACAAATAGGATAAATGGATGGTACGGCATGTCAAACCTCATAGAGTTGTATATTTATCTAATTGCTTTGATTTTCCGATTATACGGGGAAAAAGATTGCTCCAAGTTTCCTGAAGCATGGATGCCCCTGGCATATAGTGTGGTGATCTCCAGGAGCAGATTCAATTGGGAAGCCATCATTTCCAAATAGTTAAGCATTAACATTTTGCAAGCCCAAACACCAAAGGATGGAGAAGCGCCATCTTTTCAAATGGTGTCATACCTATTGGATGTGATTTGCGCAAGGAACATTTTCACAGACATGAATTTGAGATGGCATGTTTCTGAACTACCCGTGCATGTCTATTTCAGCATTATGTGGGAAAATAGGTACAAGAGATTGTATTCCCTAATATGTGATGATTTCATATCTCGAGTACATTTTATTATATTTAGAAAAGAATTCCCAAGGCTTACAGCAGCAGCCAAAAATATGGTTTCAAAAGTAGGCCACAGGTACTTTGAAGAAACCAACACTTATATCAGATTGTTTGGGGCTATTGGAATGCCACATTTACTCCCCATTCATGTCTTGGACTGGCTCATTGTGGGAGAAATATGTTACCAAACCATCTTGCAATGCTATAATGCCACTTTGGTGAAGGACAAGAAGAGAGATTTCATGCCCTATGGATTTGACATAGGGTTTTACATGGTAAAAGACATTCCACATGCAAAATAAGAGGGGTTGAGCCAGCATAAGTATCGATTCCCCATGGGTTGATTTCACAAGCATGATCTGAAAAATCTAGTACTTCAGCACGCATCGCAAGTTTCATCATGGTGGCCATATGCCCATGATAGCTTTGAAGATGAGGTTTTTACCGAGGGTGCATAGGACTGGGGGGAAGTGCTCTATAGGAGGGCCAACCTGAATATGACCATATTTAAATGAATGACTATGGAGGAGAAGGTGGAGACAATAGAGCAGATAGATCAAGAGTCTCTTATGGAAAGAGAAGAGAATCAAGCAGCAGAAGTGGCAGAGGCACGGAGGAGGGGGATGTTATTATTGGAATAATCCCAATGAGCTATACAAAGGTAAGAAGAAAATCCCCCACTTAACCCTTTGATATAACCCTTGAGGATTACCCTGGCTAAAACAAGAAATCACGGAGAAGAGCTAAATGGCTCAGGAACAATTCCCCCAGAGGAAATCGTCAATCAAGAAAACCCCATCCCTATTTCACCATAAGCAATATCATCGATGACTACTTCAGCTCAGTGGAGGATAACAAGAGAATCAAGTGGAATGGGTGTGCCTATTATCCTCATAGAATTTATTACCAAATATGATGATGAGGAAAGATCATAGGTTTCATTCATAACTCTGGTAACAATCACAGAAGAGGAAGAACCAGGGGAAACATATGCCCCGGCTTCCGACGCTTTGATCCCAAATCCCCAGGAAGGCGACCATGAGGCTAAGAGCACTCTGGACACTAAATTTCTTGTCCAATTGGAAACGTAGCCTCAGAAGGATAGCTACAAGAATGACTTGGGTGCTTATTAAGAGGAAGAAGAAACCAAAAAACCAAAAATCAACATCTCAACGACCGACCCCCCAACTAATGTCGATCCTTTGCCTATATCCCTAGCTAGTACAAAGACTCCACCAGCCGATGAGGACCAACAGGAGGCCAATTCACCGTAGCATACAAAAGCCTCTCCTACTAAGGAATTACAAGAAATGGCCATAGAACATTTCTACATGGTAGGAATCCTAGGAAACACTTTGAGATGGGGAGATCAACAGATTCTCGAACAAGTGGATGAAATCACCGATATACAGGTGATCATTTATGATAGAAAAAGGAAGGTTTTGATGAGAAGAATGACCAAGAAAAGGATGCTCACACTCAATAGCACACTTCTCATCACCATAGAGGAGATGTTGCTCGAGAAAGAAAATGTTAAGATGACTGAGCTAATTGGGGCAGGGAGGGCCATAACCGATGCCACGCTAGACAAAGTAAAAAGGGATGAAAAGGAATTAGCCACCATGAATAAAGAGTTGGACCATCTGTGCCATCAAGCGGAGTATTACCATAATTCAACACAGGCAGTAATACTCCTAAAGAGTGAGTTCCAAGAAATGTATGCACACTTCACAAGCAAAAGAAATCTCTTCACCGCTTGCATAGCCGATTTTCAAGATGATACCCTCATGGGGATGGAAACATGTAAAGACATGAATATATGGTATGAAAAGGCACATTGGGATTTGGAGCAGATCGACTACATCAGCAAAGTACAAAAAGGCCAAGACACGGAAGAGCACGGCATCCGAGTGTTGATGGATAACAACATCTCCTGAATCAGGAAGGCAGTTGAATATATAGAACATACGGAGAGAGTGTGAGAAAAGTGGGGAGAAAATCAATCAGGAGATTAAAATCATTGACCTACCAAAGTTCGGTCCACCGGAGGACTTTGCCAATTTGCATAACATAGTCAAACGACATACAGAGCAAGTCTCGGCATGGGAAGCAGATATTTCACAGATTTCAAGCATGACCCTAGGTCAATTGAAGAATTTCATGGAACACTTGATCAAATTTCTCGCAGTCCTACAATGCTTAAGTGTCAAGATAATCAAGTACAAGGAACGGGCAGTAGAGATAAAAGAGGTCTTCTCCACTCTGATAGATCAGCACAGGTTTCCATATGAAAACACATGTGAATAACTCTTCATCAAGTGGTCAGAGTATGAGAATAAAAATCCACTCCAGTAGAACCATTAGAGAAGCATAAGAAAACAAATAGATGAAATTCACCATGTGGCGTTTTCTCAGTTTAATACCACTGTAGTAGCTATTTTTAGACTAGTTAATTTTTGTTATAAATAAGGGCATTGACCTTGCACCAAGGGTCGATGGTTTTTGGAGAGAAAGTCTTTTTTGAAATTTTGTAATAGAACTATTTATGTGCAAGTTTATTTTAATTAAGAAGTTATATTTATAACCAAAGACACTTCTATCATTTAAGGCGTGAATGTGTTTAGACTGAGGAGGATTATCTATGTCTTCAGATTCGATATTTGTTGCTTTGTTGAGTAAGAGTTTGTGTACCTATGTTTAAAGTTATCTTATAATGTTGTAATAGTTATTTTATTCTAATTGGTGACTAGAAATTGATCGTGTTAACCTGTGATTGATAATAGAGTATTGGAAATTAATTTTCTTGCACTAGCTTATTGTCACGTGTATGTCTCTTTTATGTAATTGTCATCTCAGACAATGTTGAATGTCCACTAATTAAAGTGGTATTAATGCTAGTTTGAATTTGTTTAGATATTCTTCGTATGCATGCTAGGGTATAAAGGTTATCTTAAACCCAGACTTCCCCCCAAACACATAGTCAGATTCTCTCTATTATCTAGTTTAGAGTTTTATCTTTCTATTATTATAATGTTAGAAAAGAATCAACAAGAGAATTACCTAACCTAAGGAAAAGGATTGACAGAAAAGACATATCTGTCAATAACAATTAAATCCCATCGATAAACCCGGCCAGATCATGAATCTAGAGAACCTTACCACTCATCAAACACTTACGAGCCTAATTGGGCGTCTTAGGCGGGTTTAGTTCTTTTTGTTGAGTTAAAGGGATCTCGAACCCCTTAACAGGACACAGGGATGACGAGAATAGTATATTGGAGAAATTTGAGCGGCCTGCAAAGGAGGAGATGTGAGCCAAAGTGTTAAGGGAGTGGAAAAGGATTGATTCTATCTAGAGGGAGGCCAAGTTGATGATCAAGAGTAGGGATTTCATTGTCATTAAGTTGGTTCTATTCAAGGAATATGAGGATGTCGTGGAAGAAATGGAAGAACAAGACAAGGGAAACCGATAGCAGAGAGAGTGAAATTTTGTTCCCATGTGCCCTTCTGGATGAGAAAGTGATCGAGCACATGGTTATGGAGAAGAAGAAGAAGAAACATGAGCTTCTAAGTAAGTACATGGTTGAGGATTTCATGGAGGGGCAGGTCGAGGCCAAATAAATTCTTAATATTTAGCGACAAGGTATGCTGACAAAGCTTATGGATCATTAGTTGTTTTTCGAAATGTTCTTCTTAACTTCTATTAAATATACAATATGGACCTTAGGTCATTCTTGAGGTTGAAATAGCATTACAATTAAGACATTCACCAGGGTCCTTTCTTATTGAACAAGAAAAAGGGGCACTAGGAAGCTCTGATCATAGATCTTGGCAGTTCTAATTATGTCAATGTAGGGGCAAAAATGACAGACTTGGAAGGGAATGAAGTTGATGTGCCCAGTGAAACCGGAAAGGACTCGGGTTATAGATACTTTGGGGCTACAAAATTCCTCTACATCCTCAATGATCTATTTGATAATCCCCCTCAAGGTGAAGAAGAGGAAGTGCAGGTATGTGATTTACAAGAGACTTGACACCAGTTCATATTATGGCTACAGGAATGACAAGGATGGTATCTTGGAAAAATTTGAATGTCCCACGGAGGAGGAGATGTGAGGAGGAGCACTGAGGAAGCGGGAGAGGATTGATTCCATGCACTAAATTATGAGAGGCACCAAGGAGTGACCTATGTTTTTCTCCTCCACAAAGAAAAACCTCCACAAAATTCAATTGTGGAGGTTTGCATATGTAGATTGTGAATTAAATTGTTTTTTATCTAGATGTTGCTACTGTGATATTCATTGTCACCATATATGATTCACATAAAATTATTTTTTGGCACATATATATAGATAGATAAAACAAATGTAAAATATAAAACATAAACATATATAACTAATTTGTATTTTTCAAAAACTAAAATTAATTTATGTTTGCAAACAAAAAGTGAAAATGTAATCAGTGCGATTACAAATGTAATACGCATTGTTCCTAGTGTTATGTGTCATACATAAGGCACAAACCAACATTGTTTTAAATTTAGCGCATAGGTGTGCCATTGTTAATTGAGCTTTGATATCTACAATGGTGTGTTGTGTTATACGGCGTGCCAGTTAATGGTTGTCATACAAAACAACCCACGATGCAATTTCACATGTGAATTGTGTAATGTGATGTGGTTGGTTGTATGGAACGCATCGCTTTAATAGAATTTTTAACTGATAAAACAAGAGGTGCACTTTTTTATATGAAAATCACTAGTACTCTATGTTACTTGGAGCAATGGATGCTTTTTAACAGGATGTTGTCTTTTATGACGTACTGGTAACAGATTCATTTTAAAAGACACAATTCCATGATAATTTTTTAAAAATTTCTCTTGGTGCAATTATGTCAACAGCATCGGTGCGTTTTGGTGAATTTAATGCATCGAAGCTCCATTTTTAGCTTTGTATGTGTTGTTACCAGCATGTTTGTCTTATAATGCATCAGTAACGAGGCATCCCATAAAATGAACCGATATGGTAAATTATTATGTATTTTTCCAATTGTCTTGTAGTACACAACACCAGTATGTTGTATGTATTTGACGCACCACCGAGCAAAATTTTTTATGAAAAAATAGGAGGTGCATTCGATTAATAGAACACACCGATGCATTCTATCTGAATTGGTGCATTGTCGAGGATCTTAACAGTGTTTACCATCAGATGCATTGTGTTGCTAATTTGTGAAAATTGGGCCTGGTTCCATGCTCTTTACAACATCGGTGCATTGTTTGGTCCTAGGGGCACCGATAGGTTAAATTGTTTTATTGCAACTTAAGCGGTGTGATGTGTTAATATAAACGCTTTGGTGCTACCATGTTACTAGCGCACTGAAATTGCTCGCTATGCCACGTCACTATTAACAGTTCATCCATCGAGATTGCTCGCTATGCCACGTCACTCAATATTTTCCCAATTGGGTTCTTTTAACAACACCAGTGCATTTGGTTAACATAAATTTACCATCACCCCAAATTGTATCGAATGTAAACTCAACGGTGCACTTCCTCTAACCGAATGCACCAGTCTAGAGTTTCAAGAGCATCGACGCGATGTTTAGTGGTGTGTCTTCTAGTATAACGTACTGGTGCTTTTGTTTTTCCTATGGGAACTACTCCATTATATTTCTTTATTGCAAATTAAGAGATTCAATGTGTTATTATGAATTACCCAGTGCTACTGTGTTATTGAAGCATCATTGTTTTTTTTAATGGAACGTTGTGAAGCATAGAGCACCAGTTATGGGGTGTCAAAGGAAACACCTTGGTATGCCAGAGAGGCCAATATCTATCCCGCTGCAGTTTGTTTAGTAGCACTGGTGCATTTGTTTAAAATGGTTGCACCACTGAGTTAAATTTTATGGTTCATAAACTGAGAGGTGTGCTTGGTTAAATGGAACACATCGGTGCTTCTATGTTCAAAAAGCATGGGCATAATGTTTAGCGAGCATTGCATTTTATAACACGCCAGGTGCAGGGTATTTAAAATGACGCATCGGTTAAGTACATTTAGATTAGATGCACTAGTTTTGGTGCTTACTGTGAAGTTAGCACATGATGCACCACATTGGGGCAAGACGAATCGTACAGGCACACCACGCGGAATCAAGAAAAAAATTTGAAAAAAGTCTCATATTTCAAGATAAATTTTAATTTTAATCAGATGAAAATGCAAATGGGAAGCTAATAAACAATTTACTTGGACTCTTATGTCCAGAGGAGGAATGGTTCCACGGTTGAGAGGAAATTAAAATTTGGAAATGTGTAGAATCTGCCAGTGGAGCTATCTAACACTTCGAGGAGCACCGGAAATAGGGATTCTTTTCAAATCGAGTGAGAATCATTGTTTTCTTGAGATTTTGGAAGCACGAGATGAGGTGTCACAATGAAAATTGGTCTGGAAAATTATTTTTATTTACCCTATCACAATGCGCCCGAGGAAAGTTATATGCACTAATTCATAATATTCAATGGCACTGGTGTTCTTTTATTGTTGCTTGTTATTTTTGTTACAACTTATGATGGTGCATTTGAACATTTAAGCATCAGTGTGTTATGTTTTAGGTGTGTATGATAATAAAGAGACTATTGATACCTAGTGTTTTTACACACTTGTAGAGCCATATTTGGTCTTGGAACTCTTCTCTCCTTATTTAGTGAATGAATATTTTGATTCACCCTCTTGGAACCTCGGGTTCTGATGGTTCATCACACTTATCTTAGAATAATTATGTCGGGTTATCGACCAACATTAGGAAATAGTCAGTCAAGCTATCAACTAGATATCTACATTAGCGGTCGTGTAGTCGACAATCCTGTCAGTCGAACAATCGGTCAGCAATCAAAGATAGTTATTCGATGGATTGACCAGCCAAGAAATCGACTACAATATGGGTGCATGGATGGTTGGGTCGAGCATCCTTGTCTAATTGACTAGACAACATGGATTTGACGAAGTCATTTCTAACCACTGACAGTTATATGTGGACATGATCTTCCAGATTCCAAGGAAGTTGGTTAGATCTTGAAGTTATAAATAGCATACTCAATGGGTCATTTTTAGTGATGTTTTATGTCAATGGTGAAAATGATGTGTGTGTTCAATATGCTTTGTGATGTTATTATCACAATTTCATGTGTTTAAGTGTTGTAACAGTGTCTCTAGACAACACCTTTTATATTTGAAATGTATTCCTCTTTGATTGTCTGCAGTTATGTTTATTCGTTCTGTATGAGGTTACACCCAATCCCCAACATGGTATCAGAGAAACAAGTTGTGACCTCACATATTATCTGCAAATTGTGTTGAGTCAGATATATTGTGTGATTGACTATGGGCCAGTCATTTTTTGACTCTAAATTGTGGAAAAATATCAAATCTCTCTATATATCAAAGATGGCTTCGAAGATCAATCCCATAATTTTGAATGGATCAAATTATGTTGTATGGGCACCAATCATGGAAACCCTACTGAAGATTAAAGGACTGTGACAATATACGAATATTGTGATTCCAAATCCAATAGACGATTAGGAAATTTTCATTGTTGATGGAAAGAAGGATGAGGTTGTGGGGGTCATAATGACCTATATCTCATAGGAGATTCATTTTCACATCAATGGAATTGATTTCCATCATCAATTCTAGAAGAATATGAAGTCGTTATTCAACAAATTCGATGAAATCCACATGATGAAATTGAGTAAAGAGGAAGGTTTGATACCACTATAAAAATATATGGATGCCTCAACTAGAAACCTAAAGAGAAGACAGATTCACCTTGTCAAATTTGAAAGAAGAATACATGTCAGTATTGTGGAAAGATTGGACATGTGGAGAAGTTCTGCTAGAAGAAGAGATCCAATCTAGAGGAGAAGTTCATGTTGAGCACACACTTATACTGAGAAGGGGGGGTGAATCAGTATAAGACAATTTTTTATTTTTTCAAACATTCATCAACCATAATAAAACAATCACATATTAATTGCAGAACATGGAACAAAAGATTTACGTGGAAACCCTTTCGAAAGAAAACCATGAAAAAAAAATTATAATTCTTTGTAGGCACCAACCTACTGTTAAAAATATTTGTAGGCACCAACCTATTGGAGACACTAATACCCACTTATACAAATCCTAGTAGGCACCAACCTACTCTTACAGATCTTCATAGACACCAATCTACTGGAGACACCATGCCCCATCGCTAAGCAACAACTTAGCAAGACACACCAATATCTTTCAGATCTTCATAGAAACCAATCCTTACCACTAAGAACAAACTTAGTAAGAGACACCAATAACTTGTATATCTTCGTAGATACCAATCTACTAGAGACACCAATCCCCACCGCTAAGCACCAACTTAGCAAGAGACACCAATCTCTTAGTTGCACCAACCTTCACCGAGTCTGCTTGCTATTTCTAAATTCATCAGGTTTTCTCTTTGATTCTACCTTTACCACATCTACTTACTACTTCTACCTTCACTAGGTCTTCTCACTACTTCTACCTTTACTAGGCCTGACCAAAACTTGAATTTCCAAATGGCAACTTTCCTAAAGCTTGTTTTTTTGGGACTCTTCCCAAGAACAAACTTGTACAACATGCCACGTATCCAATTTTTCAAATATTATTATGATATTTTTACCTAAGGTAATTTTTTATGTCTCTTTTGTCTCTACAAAATCTCAAGTTCTGAAACATCCTAGAAAATAAGTTATAGCAAAACTGTCAAGATGACATGTTTGAAACTGATTTCAGGAGCATTCAGTAACCCTAATTTCCACAGAGAATATATATGAAATTATAATGAGCCAACATCTGATATTTTTACTACATGTACACCAAGCTATCTCCTCTATCTATGCAAAATTTCATGGTATGAAACATCCCAGAAAAAAAGTTGTAGTAAAAGTGTCAAGCTTCCCTGTTTGAAACCGATTTTAGGAGCATTCAGAAACCCTAACTTCCATAGATAATATCTCATGAATTTTAGAGATCCAGCATACAATATTTTTACCACATCTACACCAATATCTCTCCTCTATATATACAAAATATCAAGGTCTGAAACATCCTAGGAAATAATTTATAGCAAAAGTGTCAAGCTGACATGTTTGAAACAAATTCCACAAGCAGTCGAAAACATGTTAAGCACTCAACACACCCTAAAAAAGTCTATGACCATTTCCTTTTTTGGGTACCACTCGATATTTTGCATTGATTGTTTTCATGTTAGTATGAAACTGATACCTTCACTTATCTTATATGTTTCATGATTGAATTAATTGGAGATTACTTGAACATACAACAAAGATTCATCTTAAATCTGAAAGAGACTTAACTACTACTCAAGGAATCAGTGACATAGAATTTTTCCCGACTCACTTAAGATGTTTATCATTGGTGAAAGTTAGAGACGGAAAAAACAATCATTTGAGAAGTCAAAGTAGCCGAGTGCCGACCTTCATTGGCGTCGGCCAATGAAATCGTTTCTTTTATACGAATAATCCTCTAGAAGGATCTTGTCGAAGACCGATCCATTCGGCTTCGGTGGAAAGGTGTAATAGTAAGCGTCGCACAAAAGACGAGTGACAACACCAACACCTGAAACCTTTTTAACGATGAAGGCTCAAGAAGATGAGGACCCGCCGAGAATTTGTGTACCTGAACTTTCCCCAATCACCAACCCCAATATCATCGGCATAGGAAGTTTTATCAAGAGGATATCAATATAAGTATACACTTAGATAGTAGTTGATCCCCGATCTATACGTCAGAGTGATGTGACGTGATGAGACGTTTAACCCCTAAATGTGTCAGGTATGCCACATTCAAAGCTAGTAGTTAATTCATGGGTCATGCATTAGTTATTAATTCGTGCATGAATCAAAAGGAACCATTAAACCCGTTGATACAATGCATCTTCGTCCGTGCCTCTGTCGTCGACCAGTTAAGATTTATCTATAAAAATCCGATAGTAGTTTATTTTGAATCTACATTCATTACTCGTATTAACTAATTGATATGAATGGTATTACCTCTCCAGTTATATCCTATTCGAGTCATTTTGTATGATCCTATTCTACGCAACAAGAAATTCAGAACAAACAAAAGAGTAAAGCTAACAGTCCGGAGGAAATGTCCAAAGTTCAGTGAGTATTAAACAATTATCTTAGCAAGCATTACAGGTATGTATCCGCTTGTGGTATTTTACGCTCCATCTCATATATTCTCACCCAACGCTTCTTTGTATACATGTTAAAGGGTGGTTTTAATTGCAGGAACAATGCCTCCAAAGAACCCCTCCACCAAGAAATCACTAAGAGCATCGAAGACACAAGAACTAGAAGCAGGAGAGGGATCCTCCCCAGCAGTTTCAAGAAAAATAGAATTCACTACCAAGCTAGTGCCTGTCATTAAGACAATCACCAAGCAGGCCTTTGTCCAACCCTCAGCTTTCGGAGATACAGAGGAAAATATTGGAGCCAAAACAACATTTCCTCGCTGGGAAGAAGTGTTCAAGAAAATCAAGAGGGAAGAACCCCTCAAGTATACCCCACACAATGACCCTGATACAAGGAAACTCAACAACGATGTCCTCCCAAATATTCATAGGGATTATCTGCACATGGTGGCAATGTTCCCTTACATTGAGCTCCTGAAGTGGCTTATTGATCACGCCAATGCACAAAAATGTTTGATTAATGATGATAACGGTGGATGCATCAGGTTCTTCCTGCCATCATAGGTTCAGGGTTACTACAAGATCAATGAGTCTGGAGAAAATTTGAGCACTAATTTCATTCTGAGTTTCTATGCATCACACGATACCAGCAAAATCATGGTGTCTTGGTGGAGGGAAGACAAAAAGTTCATGAATCGGACTTTTGACTAGTATCCAACAGCCAATCTTAGGGAACCATACATATATCTCATGGCTCTTCTCTGCAGATTGCATGGAGAGAAATACTGCTCCCAATTTTCAGAGGCTTGGAAGCCTCTAGCTTTCACAATGGCCATTTCAGGTACAGGTTTCAATTGGGGTGCCATCATCTCCAAATAGCTGAGCACCTGCATAAGGAAATCCCAGATGTTGAAGGAGGGAGATTTTCCCTCCTTCTACATGGCCTCGTATCTTCTAGACGTCATATGTGCCAGGAACCCTTTCTTTGGGTTGAACCTAAATTGACATCCCTCGAAGCTTCTGATCCATGTATATTTCAGCATCCTATGGGAAAATAGGTACAAAAAATCCTATGCAGTTATATGTGATCAATTTATTTCACACATCTACTTCTTGTTATTCGGGAAATAATGCCCTAGGTTGTCAGACGAGGCAAAAAAGGTTATAGTGAAATTTTGTCACTGGTATTTGGATAAGCAAGAAACCTACATCAGGGTTTTCGGTGGCACAGGGGCACCCCACTTGTTACCCATTTATGTTCTTAATCGATTAGTTCTAGGGGAGATTTGCTACCAGACCATCCTGCAAGGATACAATGCCACCTTGGTAAAAGACAAGAAGCGGGCCTTCATACCATATGGGTTTCATATTGGCTTCTACATGGTCAAAGACACCGCGCATGCTAAGCAACTCGAGCTAGGTCAATTAGAATTTCGATTCCAAAATGGTTGATTTCGCAAACATGATCCCAAAGGCATTGTCCTATAGCACACATCACAGGTATCATGTTGTTGGCCTTATGCCCATGACCAGTTCAAAGATGAGATTTTCACTGAAAATGCTCAAGATTGGAATGAGGTGGAAGCCAGGAGGGTTGACCCTAAAGGAACCAAGTTTAAAGCTATGAGTTGGGAGGAGAAAGAGACGACTTTGGAGCATATAGCTCAAGAATTTATTAGGACTTGGGAAGCAACAGTAGCATTTGAATCGGGTGAAGAAATAAGCAATCCCCAAGAAGACATTGATGCGCCAAGAGTTTTTCAGGAATCCTCGGTACAATTCAGGGATTCCCTTGAAATTAAAGTTACACAGGGTAGGGGGGAGATCTTGTACCAACAAAGCCACCTGATAATGAAGCGAATGAAATATGACCCGTACCTTATCATAAGACCTGTGATTTCAAATACCATCTGAACCATCCCGACAAAATCAATCGATCCTAGTTCTACAGTTCCCGATAACACCAATGGGTTAGGCAACCCTAAATCCACAACATCATCGATAAATCCCTTGGAAGGAGGGACAACTCAACTAGAGACAGGTTGGGTGTTGATAGACACACAAGCACCCAATCCCTTGAGCACACTTATACATATATACAGCTACGACGAGAGTCCAGAGCCCTCTCATGGTACCCCAGTGCGTGTCCAAGAGGAAGGAGGTCCTGAAAAAATCTCTTCCCCTCAGCCTAAGAAAACCTCTTCCCCTAAGCCCGAGATCCAAGACAAGGAGGTCTCGTAAAAGGAGGAATAAGTCAAAATCATACTCAACATGAAAGACTCTGATAAATCGAGAATCGAAGTAGATATGAACATCGAGCCTGAACCCAGAGAGACAAAGGAAGGATCTCTGCAAAAGGAAATCAACGGTTTCGCAACTGACAAACAAGAAAGTAACAAGTTTGTACCCAACACCTCTATTCTTCCCAATATTCAAATCCCCGACGATCAACAGGTAGAGGTCGGACCTGCAAGGCAAAGCGAAGAAGTTCAAGAGCCCAATCTTGAACAAATATACATCGTTCGTAGCCTGGGAAACAACCTCACATGGGGCAATAAACAGATACCAAAGTTGGTAGACGAGGTGGCATACATCTATGCGATCTCCTACGATCAAAAGAGAAAGGCCATCATTCAAAGGAACGCAAAGAAAAGAAGGATCAATGTGGACCACTCCATCTTAGTCACTACAAAAGATAACTTAATAAACACAGCAGACGCTCGTACGTATGAACTGATTAGTGTGGGAAAATCTCTCTCAAATGCCGCCCAGGATAGATCCAGGAGGGATGAAAGGGGACTAGCCACCACCTGGAAGGAGCTCGAACACTTGTTCCATCTGGTCGAATACTACAAAGGCACCACGCAAACCGATGTGTATCTGAAAGATGAGTTCGGTAGAGTCTACAACAAGTTCAAGAAGGAAAGGCACCTATTAATATCGAATGTAGAAGAATTCTAGGAGGACACTCTCATGGCACTCGCGACATGTAAGGAGATGGAGTGATGGTATGAGAAAGCATAGCAGGTGGTAGAAAGGCTCAAATACATTGAGGAAGTCCAGTAGGGCCGAGAGAAGGAAGAACATGGCATTCTGCTAGTGGGTAAAAGTAGTCTCAATCGCATGAAGCAATCGGTCGAATACTGGGCTAAAATGTCTCGAGACCCACACAGAGAAATCCAAGAACAATGGACCAAATGCCAGAAGCACTAGTATAAAATAAATAAAATAATGAAGGATATCAGGATCCCCGAGTTCGGCACCCCCAATAAGTTTATCGACCTAAGCGAGGTGGTCAAGTTGTACGCTGAACAAGACTCGCTATGGACTGAAGAGTTCATGAAGATAACCGATTCAAGGCTAGGGCAAGTGAAATAATTCGTAGAACATCTGATCAGAGCCCGAACCATGCTCCAGCAATTGAACTTTAGTCTAGAAAAATACCGGGCCCATGCAGTGGACATCAGAGGGATATATGTGGCTCCAATGGAACAACATATATTTCCATGGGCCAATACTTGTGAAGAACTCTTTATCAGTTGGTCTGAATATGAAATAAGTCACCCTTTCCAAGAAATATCTCGGGTGGATTGTTAAAGAAACTGTTTGATGATAACGCCACGTGGCGATTTTTGTTTGGCTCAAATTATTTTTAATCATTAATTACAGTTAAACTTTATATTATAAATAGAGACGTCGACCAATGAACAGAGGTCGATGGTTGTTGTAAGAACTCTTTCTTTTTGGTTGTTAAGAATTATTTTGAGATTGTTATGAATTGAGAAGTCCTTCTGGACCAAAGACAAGTTATTTTCATCATATGTATATGATTGGAATTGGAGAAGAACTACTTCCTATCTTTCTCCATGAATGATGCAGTAAATGAGTAAGAGCAATTAATTGTGTTTTCAAGTTATCTGGTGTAATGATTTGATGTTATTTTCTTGAATGATGAAGATAAATCGTTGTGTTATTATGTGATGAATTTTATGCTAGATGAATTATTTTTCTTACTGTGACCTTGATTACATATGTGTTTTCTTTCTATTAATTAGTTTTCTCATATAGTAATTGGATGGTCATTTGGTTAATGTATTAGTACTAGGCCCTTTGGCATAGAATCATTGTCTACACGTTTGAGCAGTGGGTTATCCCAAGCTCATCCTCTTCCCAGTAGTTAAAACCCAATCTTGTTACTTGTCAAGTTGTTTTATACTAGCTTGCATCTCTCATACTAGCCCCACCCAAGAGAAAATACAAAAAAGAATAGTCCTAACTAAAGGAAGAGCCTTCACAAGAAAATAAAAATCCCGTCGATAAATTGGCCAGATCACAAGATATAGAGAACCATTCCATATTAAACATTGCAGAGTCTAATTGGGCCTCGGTGGTGGGTTTGGTTCCTACTATTGAGTCAAGGGATTTAAGCCCCATCAATAGAATTGGTGCTAGAAGGAGGGCATGAGAATGAATGGTTGAGTATATAATTCATATAGTATTTTGAACAGCCGACAGATTCGTAATGGCCCACTTGCATGGCTATTCCCTCATGAGACAGACCACACACACTGAGCATTCCCGAAATGGATAAATCACCCCATCCCGAGGAAGAACCTTTTCACCCTGAAATACCTTACACTCTTCCTCACGAGGAAGTAAATCAGTTCAGGAGAGTCACTAGAGCCTACACCTAGAAAATCGGTGCATTGTCCTTAACTCCCTTCCTCCCTTGAAGAAAACAAAAAAGAATACCAGTGGTTAGCACTCCTGACAAAGTTTTTGTACACTCCGTAGAATACTTAATATATTTCGCGATTACCAAATCCAAGAACCCCTTGATCTAATACCTGAAACGCCAGCCGGAAACATCTCCAAGCCAAACGATTTTTCGGAAGAAGGGGATCTCAACTCGGATTCCAAAGATATGGAAGATAATAATGATCATGAGGAGGAAAGGGAAATCCCACTTCAAGACAACCAACCTTGGTTGGATGGAGACGTTGTGGTTATCCCTTGACAGATACATAATCTTCCCTAGCACCCAGAAAAGTTGCTCCCCAAGTACGATCCCAAAACTTCAGGTTACCTGAAGATCATATCAAGAAGTTCATACTCGCAATAAGGCTTATGAATGCTTAACATGAAGACGTAGTCTATAGGATATTTCCCTACAAATTTGAGAACTTGGCTTCCACGTGGTATTTTAATCTGCTGGTAGGATCCATAACCAGCTGGACCAAGTTCCAGAAGGACTTTTTAGACAAATTTGCGAAGGAAACTACCATGGGATCTCTGATGGTTGAGATGTTCGCGACCACCATGAGCCTAAAAGAGAGGGTCAAATATTTTAATCAAAGATTCACGACCATCTTAAGCAAATTCCATCTTGCGGTGAAACCAACTCAAGAGTTGCAAATAGAGGTTTATGCCAACGCGCTTCTCGCTTCTATTTCTATGTTCGTAAAAATGGACGCTACGAAAACCCTTGCGAAAATTTTTGAAGAGGCCAAGACGATAGAATTCCAAATGAAAGGATGTAAAGAAGGTCAGGCCCCTTTGATGAAAAGAGAAACCCATCCCCCTCCTAGGAGAGGACTCCTTTTGGCTAGACCGTCAGGGAATCAAATTGAATCAACCCCTGACAAGGGTAATGTAGACATAGAAGATCTACAACGCATGGTTAAGAAATTATCAAATGAGATCATAGACATGAAAATAAATGCAGGAAAAGGAAACCTAGTCCAAAGGCCCTATAAGCCTTTCTTTAAAAGAAACTTGCCATTCAAAGCAATTGAACCTCCCCCAGCCAACCTAAATATTGATCTAGGGAATGTCACATCTGATTCTTTCTGCACTTATCTCCAGGAAAACCACTCAGAAAGAAACTTCCCTCAATGGGCACATGCCATGAATTTGATGGCCAATCAATTCCTAGATGAAGTCTCCCTAATCGAATAGCCAAGTATTTCGACTATCAATATTATCGATTAGGAAGAGATCAATCCACCACGAGACACAGCCATGATGATATGGGATCCTGACTTGATCATGCCTTCCAGCGACCTATTTGAGTCTCAGGAATGACCCATGGAAGTTTCGGCGATACAGATGCGTAGTAAGGGTCAACCTGGCTCGAAAGATACCGACGCCACCTAGGCCTCGCAAAGTAAGTTAACTCTCGATCTTCCGAAAACACCCTTCACCTTCGGAAAGAAACCTATAATCATTCATACACAAGAATCACCCAAACTAGATTATAATTTGGTCGAAGATTTGAAAATTTTAAGTGCCAATATATATGTTATGGACATGTGTAAGATTCCCCAGCAAAAAGACTTTTTGTTGTAGGCTCTGAGCTCTGTAGAAAACCCGACGGTAGTAAGTGACCTCGAAATAAATTATTCTTCCATCGATCCGGTGAGCAAACCAACTATGAACACATGTGTCAGGTTGTTATATTAAATAATTTTAACTACCTGAAAACACTGAATTGTCAAACCAGGGTAAGTGAACTTAGAGATGCTACACTATATGTGTTGGTAATATTCTAATTCCTATCTAAAGGTTATTCTGAGAAGAAAACACAAACTTACTCTTAGAAACTAAACCCTAATGATTATCTTGAAACTAATCATCTCTTGTCTAATTCATCAAATGAAAACAGTCCTGAGTTTAAGTACAGGTACTTCTATTTCTGATCTGATGTAATCTCCCAAGACTATCTACCATTAGCTTAAACATATAATCATCATCATATCTATCTAAACCATAAAAGAGAGATCATTTTAAAAAACCTTTTAATCTAAGCATCAAAAACAATTCTAAATCTAACACAGGTGAAACAAATAAATGTCCTATTTACCCTACAGGTATTGGAAGCTTCCTTTAATCCGACTATAAGCTAGCTATCCTAACGAACAAAGTAAATCTAAACTCGCATTCTCTTTAAATCATGATCAAACTGAACACTAAAAACAGAGCAAATCTAGGTTAAGAACTTGGTTCACTCTTCAAGTTCTACAGGGATAAATAACGCATTCAACATTCATCAATCTATGAGATAATATCAAACTGAAAATGATATAACCGAAGAATGGCTAAGAAAGAATCTAACAGAGTAGCTCCAAGCTCAAAACTAACTTACATGCAGATTCTAAAACTAAAAATAAACTAACTCTACTGCGGAAAAGAGACAAGGAATTGAACCTGTTGGCGGGCCCAACCAAGAGGTGCAATCGCCCTAAAACAAAACCAGAGCTACTCAGATAATTCCATGCAAAAATTATTTCAAACTTCACACTCCATAATTCATAAAACAACTCAAATCATTTAACAGCAAATAACATAACGCATAGCAAGTTGTATTATCAGAAATTGTATCACATAGCATATTGTAACCCACGTTTCTTGAGAGCGATCCCAGTTTATATAGATCCTCTCCAAAATAGTTTTAAACATAGGTGCATTAATCTAAACGGATCTTAGATCCGAAAATGACTCATAGTCAGTTAAAACGAACTTCACAGCTTCATGACACGCAGTGTCAAGAAGCGTGGATCACAAAGCATTCTAATAAAATAGTTCTACAATCTCGCCCTGAGTCAGCATATTGAGTTATGACTCAATCAATTATATGAATCAGAATATCAATCCACTATGGTCATGTCGTGCAAGTCTTTGGCATCTCCACTAAGTGCAAGCCGGTACTTGGTACTGATAAGTTTTGTTTCAAAGGAACAGTACCTAACTCATGTCATGTTAGTATCAACATTAGTTTAAAATATCAAAATACATTAAAAATAACTTGAATCATAGGAATACCTTGAATAGCCCCATTTAGTTGTAAAAGGATGTCAAATGTGTCATGGTAAGGCCAGAAGGAAATGATACTAGATATGAAAATGGAGGTATATTTGAAATGATATAGGCAAAAATATAGTCAAAACTGGAGACTAACATTCCCCCAAGATGAATTCTTTGCCTGTCCTCAGACAACAAAAAGTCAAAAACTGAGATTCATCAGAGTGTTGCAGCAGCTGCAACCAAAATTTGCAATTTCTCATGTTTCTTCATGCTTCTGATTTCCTTTTTAAGAACTCGATTAATGATGATGTGCTTCCTGGAAATCTTCTGCAGTCTCCTATTCTTCTGAAAAAGACCTTTATTTTTTTGTTTTAATCATTCAATCTTGGATGAGAAATGATCTTGCCTGAGTTTCATAAGTTCATTTTCTGTTTTGATGTGTTGATCCAGTATGGTGTATTCATGTAACTTCTCTTTTAACCTGTGATTCTTGCTTTCTAATCTGGCTACCATTGGTCTCAGGGATCTACTGGAAGAGATTTCACAGTAAGATTCAAATGTTTTACCATGTCCTTGTTGTGTTTGAGGGATGGACGCATGAGTGAACTCATTTGGTCTTTGATCATGGGTGTCAACTAGACTAGGTTCAGGAGTAAACTCATCATATACTTGAACAGGGTTGTCGACTGGATTGAGTTTAGGAGTAAACTCCTTATACACCTGAACAGGGGTATCCACTGGCATTTGAATTGGCTTGTCCTGCTCAATTTCTTTGGGCGCATTATCTTTCCGATTGACTTTACGAACTTTTCAAATCAATTGGGAGAGAGTTCATGTCATCTCAAAGGACTCTGGAACCTCCTCATGATCATCCACACTTTTTAATATTTCCTGTGGTGGGTGACTAGGCATAGAGTTATCCATATCTGACCGTGTGCGTGTGCATTTTCGTTTGGGATTTCTCCTAGGTTTGTCAATTAACTCTTCAAGTTGTTCCACATCAATAATATTTGTAGCAGTTGGAGGAGAAATCAGAATTTCAACATTCGCCTCTATAGGAACAGTGTTTTCCACTCTTTCATGGCTAGTTTCCACACCATCAGAACCATGGACATCAAACGAATGTTATGTACCAGGATTATCATCACTGGCCTCAATTGTGCAGTCTGGTGTATTCTTAGGGTCATCACAGATTTTGGTCAGGGTTTTAACACCCTTTTTCTTAGAGTTTGACTTCTTCTGTGGAGGAGTGGACTTAATATTTTTATCTCTAGATTTTTCAGAAGCTAGGGTTCTTACAATGAACATATCCCAAGTTTCTTGTTTGTGGGATAACGCAGAATTAACCAAAATTTTGACAAGACCAAAATGAAACAAGCTACCTCTAAAATATTTGGCTTTGTAGACCTGTTCTTCCATTTTCTTCAAACTCTTCAACAAAAAATAGGGGATGTTCATCAAATGGTTACCTTTGAAATGTAGCAGGAGTCGAGCATAACATGGAAACACGATCATGTACCGTCCTTTGCAAGTGAGGTAGCATTGGAGTATGGATAGAAACTGAGCCCATTTTGGTTCTAACCATGACCTTGATGTGCCCTCTGACCATTGTAATTTCCGATACTGTGGTTGCAGGAGCTGCGTGCAAAGATTCTTGTCGACAGGATGGCCCTTCGTCCATTTCTGACCAATGCTAGGTAATTGAATTGCTTAAGAGATGAATTTTTCTGTGACTTCAAACTCTAACTTCCCACTTTAGCTAGTCCACCATGAAAACATAGAGTGAACTGAAGTGTAACCGAATCATCATACTCATCAAATTTCTTGAAGAATGGCTCCCATCCATCTTTCTAAAAAATGTGTTTAGTGGCTTCATACTCAGGAAGAGCCTCCAAATCTGCATAAGTATCAGGTTCGTGATGATTCGCCACCATAATTTCACTCGGTATCACAGGAAAGGTCCACAGGTGAGTAGCGAAATTAGATGAGGGCAACAGAGGAATAGAGTATGATGTGTGAAGTAGTCGTGAGAGGAATTATAGAAGAACGTTTGAAATGTCGTGGGGATCGATAGCATGTAAGGAAATGATGATGGTCGTACATGTTTGCAAAATATTATTACATATGAATCATGTCGAATTCAGCCAAGATAATGTAGTGCATTTCCCATGATATGAAATGTCAAGAAGGATTGGTTTATTAGGTACAGAGTATAGGTATAATGAAATATTATGGAGTATCGAGGCATTCCCAGATCAAATTATTAATATGTAATTTAATACATTAAACCAACATGAAACTAAGCGTACCTGAATTAGATTACCTACTCCCTTGTTATGCATTTCTTACTGTAGAGATCTTTGAAGTCAAGTCTGTATCTGGAGAGCGCTAAAATTGTAATTTGAATTTGTATTTCTGATAACCACTGTAGCTGATGGATTCTATCTGGCACTGACTGGTACTGATGAAATAACCTGAAATCTGCAGAGAAACTTGAAACAATAATAACTTGCTGAGAAAAAGAATTCATGTTTATGAAAGCAAATTATCTTATGGCTATCCCTGAACCTGTCTTTTGTTCCTTCCTAAAAGGGATCAATTAAAATTATGTCTTCAACAGCTTCAAAGCTTTAACCCATGGTGAAATTCTTATTTGTGTGAATAAATGTTCTGGAGTCGAACACAAAAATAAATCATTGGATTACCAGCCATTAATGAATGTCGTTAACCAATGCGAGATGACCCACCAATGATGTCAATGGGCCTCAAGGTACCTATATTACATCCTAACAGGTATGAATAAAGGTCTTGGTGTCAAGTCACCTATAGGATCTATCAACCAAGAGACATTGATGTATTCCCATGGTTGTTAGCAAGGAAATCTGCCATTGAGACATGTAGAGTCCAGGGTACTAAGTAGTCTCTAATCTCTACTCCAGATAAGGTGTTGGTGTCGATGGAGTGAGACTTGTTGGAAGGTGGACCTTAACGTATTCCACATCATCCAATGCGAGTGCAGATGGAAATCTTGCAGAGAATAGTTTTTGGAATAGTAACCACTTACTTGTGGATTTTATGAGCCCAAGTTAGTATATGCTCATTACTTTCTCATGTTTTGAGAGTCTAAGAAAATGATAAAAGAAAACTCTAGGGGGGTTTCTTTCCCATCATAATTCATCAGGCCTGGTAAAGAATAATCCTATCCCTGATAAATGCCCCTTTCATACTTTAATGAGAAATTCAAAGGGAGCAAAAAAGCTCAAATTTATTAATTTCAAAACAAGACAGTGCATATTGATAAGAAAATTTCATAAAATAAAATGGTCCTACCTTCTTACCTTTTGCGAAAGAGTGATGAAGTTCAATTCTGTACTAGCTTTGAAAAGCCTGTAAAACTGAAAACAATATATCAACATATCCAAAAGAAATGTTTTTTTTTATATATATATTTTATTATTTGATTTTTTTTATTTTCTGTTAAAATTTTATTATTTATAAAATCTTAAAACAACAAAAATGATCAAGGATTAGAAGGAGGAGAAGACTCTTCTCCTACTATCTTTATTTATGTTTGTTTGGCAATTTCCTGTAGAAAATAATCTCTTGAGAAGGGTTTGTTATACACTTTTAATCGATGTCCATTTACTACAAAGGAATTTTGAGAGTCATCTATGGTCTTGAATCTAACAGATCCATTATCAAAAAAATTCTCCACTTCATAAGGTCCCAACCACCTTCTCATAAGTTTTCCTTTGAAAGTTTTGTATTTGGAATCAAAAATCAATGCCCAATCCCCTGGTTGAAAATGTTTTTTCTTAATGTATTTATCATGCCATTTGCTACGTTGATTTTGTACAAGGATAGTTCTTTGAAGAGCATCTTGCATAATTTCTCCCAATTCATTTAGTTGGATGACTCTCTGTTTTTGTGCCTCATCCAAATTCAACCCCAACTCTGTTGCTAGGTGGAAGGTATGAATATGAAATTCTATGGGAAGGAGAATTTTCTTGTCAAATACCAATTCATAAGGGGTATGACCAGTGGTATTTCTCCACGTAGTCCGGTATGCCCATAAAGCCTCTGGAAGCCTATCTGCCCAATATTTGTGATGTAAATGTATTGTCTTGGTCAGAATAGCTTCTAGAACTTTATTCGTGGATTCCACTTTCCCATTGGCTTGTGGATGGTATGGGGAAGACTTACAATGTTTTATCCCATATTTATCTGTGATTTCTTTCATCAAATTAGAAGTAAATTGGGCACCTTGATCAGTAACAATCTCTTGTGGAAAATTGAAGTGGGTAAATATATCTTCATAAATAAATTCAACCACTGATTTCTCAATTGCTTGATATAAGGATTTTGCCTCTACCCACTTGGTCACAAAATCTGTACAAACCAAGATGTACTTCTTCTTCCTCAACATTGGGGAAATTGTTCCTACAAAATCAAGTGCCCATTTATCAAATGGTTCAATCAAAACCTATGGTCGTAAGGGCATCTCGTCTACTACGGTAGGTCTTCCCAACCTTTGACAACTATCGCACCTTCTCACATATTTTGTTTCATCCTTAAACAGTGTCGGCCAATAGTATCTTGATTGTAAGACTTTATATGTTTTTCTCTTATCAAAGACATGTCCTCCAAATGACCCATCATGATAGGCCTGAAGGATATCGGGAATCTCGTCTTCCTGAACACATCTCCTAATGATCATATCAGGACTTGTATAGAAAAGATCACTTCCTCCCAAGAGTAGTAAGCACTTTGTTGAACAATTATTTTCTTTTGTGGTGGTGACAAATGCGCTGGCAGTCTTCCTGTAGCTAAGTAATTTGTTGTATCTGCAAACCAAGGGGTCTTAACAGCTACTTCAAACAGATGTTCATCGGGTAAATTATCATTCACTAGAATATTAGTACTATCTTGAGGAATACGAGAAAGAAAATCTGCAACTACATTTTCTTTTCCTGGCCGATCAACTATAGTGATGTTAAATTCTTGAAGTAGAAAAAGCCATCATGTGATTCTTCCAGTATTAACTGGTTTGTTCAACAAAAATCTGATAGCAGAATGGTCCGTATGTACAAAAACCTCATATCCAGTGATGTAATGACGAAATTTGTTAATGACATGAACTACTGCTAAAAATTTCTTCTCTGTTACAGTGTAGTTCAATTCAGGGGAAGTAAGGTTTTTGCTAGTGAAGTAAATTGCATATTTTTGTTGGTTTTCTTTTTTTCCAAGCACTCCTCCTAAAGCAGTGTCTGAGGCATCAGTTGAAATATGGAAAGGAAGAGACCAATTTGGTCCTCTTAGAATAGGTTCCATGGACAATTTTGATTTCAAATTCTCAAAAGCATTCTGACAATTGTTATCCCAACAAAATTATGCATCTTTTTCTAACAGTTTAAACATGGGGTTGGCTATCTTTGTAAATTTTTCAATAAATCGACGATAATATCCAGCATGTCCCAAAAAAAATTGCACATCTTTTTGGGTTTTTGGAGAGTAAAGCTTAACTATCACTTCAATTTTGGCTGGATCAACTTTAATTCCTTCTGCAGACAAATGATGACCCAACACTATTCCCTCAGTTAATAGCATTTTACATTTTTCGTGACTAAGGGATAAATTTGATTCCTGACAGTGAATCAAGACTTTATCAAGATTACTTAAGGCCTCTTCGAAAGTGTTACCAGAAACAGTAAAATCGTCCATGTATACTTCCACACAATCATGAATTAAGTCATCAAAGATCCCAAGGACTGCTCTCTGAAATGTAGCAGGAGCATTGCATAGTCCAAAAGGTAGCACTTTATAAGCATAAGTGCCCCAAGGACACGTAAATTTTGTTTTGTCCTGGTCTTCAGGAGCAATTTGAATCTGATTGTATCCACTATATCCATCGAGAAAGGAAAAGTATATTTTTCTAGCCAAGGTATCCAAAACCTGATCTATAAAGGGCAAGGGAAAGTAGTCCTTCAGGGTTGCCTTGTTCGACTCCCTAAAGTCTACACACATTCTCCATTTCCCTGTCATTTTCTTAGGTACCACAACAAGAGGTGAAACCCACTTGCTATCAGAAATTGGATAAATGAATCCAATGTTTAATAATTTCTGTAATTCTTCTTTCACAAAATCTTTTAGGATTGGATTCATACGCATTTGTGGTTGTCTTACTGGGGTTATCCCTGGTTGGATATATATGTGGTGAATGCAAGTGTCAGGATGCACTCCTCTCATATCAGTGTATTCCCATGCAAATGCCCCTGACTGTTCTTTCAAAAGGTTTGTTAACTGTTCCTGTTGGATGAGACTTAATTCAGAGCTGATGTATAGACATTTGCATGGGCTAAGTTCTATTGGAATGGTATATGACCCCGGATGCTCATCAATGGTGAAAACCATAGATGGTGAAAATGAGGAAAATAACTCACTTCGTTCTTGAAATTCCTCTCTGAAAATTTGATCATATTGAAAATATGTTTGTGGGAACTCAACATTTTCTGTCATAGAAAGAAATTGGCTTAAAATATCATCCTCTGTAGGTTCTTGTAGTGCATGAAATTCATCAACAAAGATTAAAGATTCTCCCTCATCATTGTCGTGATAGGGACATTTTAGCCACCATAATTCTTCTGTAACCGGTTGAGCAGGTGGAAAAAGAGTAAGTTTCTGTGAAGAAATTCCATTTGAGATGAACATATCCCCACCACGACATCCTTTGAAAGCATTGGCCGTAGCCAACCAAGTTCTCCCTAGAATGATTGGATGGCCTTTCATGGGGTCCTTTGAATGAATAATCATGAAGTCGACAGGATATTTCCACGAAGCTAATGTAACAAGAATGTCATCAAGGACCCCAGCAGGTTTTATAGTTGTTTTGTCAACAAGTTCAAGAACTGTAGGGGTAGGGCGAAGGAATTGACTTAGTTGCAACAGTTCAACTATATTGATATTCATTATATTAATTGCTGCACCTAGATCAACTAAAGTATTACCAAGAGAAACATTGTTGATAGTCATTGAAACTATTGGGTTCCCTGGGTTGGCATACTTCACAATTTTAGGTACTTCAGAAATACAATTCGATGACTGGACTACTAGGTGTATCGTGGGTGGATCTTTATGTTTCCGACCTGGTTTCTTAATGTAGAGTTATTTGATGGTTTTGGCGTAGATGGGAACATCTCTGATCGCTTGTAACAATGGAATCTTAACACAGACATTTCTTAGTTCATTCATGATGTCAAACTCAGATTGAACAATTGGTTTTTCAATGAGCGACCTTTCAGGAAAAGGAGGTGTTTGGGGAACCTGAGTTTGTATGTTACACTGTGATTCAGATACTTTATTCTTTGGAATGATAACATCTTTCAAAGATGCCCCATATGATAAATCATCTATAGGTTCTTCTTCATGTTCTTGGATAATTACCTTTGGTGTTGTTCTTGTTACAGGCTGAGTTTTATTTAAAGTTTTTCTAGATCTCAGTTGTATTTCTTGTATGGAAATGGGGTTTATGGTGTAAGCTGGGTAATTTTGAAAATCATCATTATGGAGTGGCAGAGGTGGTCTGTTGTTAGGATTTGGAATGGGTTGAGTGGGTAATATGGTGGGGCGAGGTGGATTCTAAGGCTGCTGAGGAGTTTGTTGAATGGGTGGTAAAGGAGGTGGAGTAAAACCAGGCAATAACTGATGTATGTTTGGAGGATATTGAGTACATGGATTATGGGGAATTGGTACCGCATGTTGTTGTTGGTTATTTCCAAAATTAGGGTCTCTCCATCCCTGGTACCAAGGTTGAGTAGGGACATTTTGCGGAGGCCAATTTGGCCAGTTCCATGGATGTTGTTGTTGTTGTTGAGAGAAGAGTGGATAGTAGTTGGAAGGTTGTGGGGATGGTTCTTGATACATATTTGAGTTCCTAGGTTGTTAAGGCCTCTTAGGTGCAGATGGAGTCCCTGTAGCTTCCCCTCCTTTGAATATGGCTTGCAATCCTAGTAAGGATGGGCAATCTTCTGTTTTATTATTTTCATTACATATTGCACATACAAAAACATTCTCCAAAGGACATTCTCGTAAAGGATGCCTTTTTCTACATTTTGGGCAGAATATGCTTAATACAGGGTTTTCCTCTTCCTGCTTTCTCTTAATACTCAGAGTGTCTACTTGAGAGCCAATTGTTCCTAAAATGTATGTTTTAAAATTTTCCAAAAGGTTTCCCAATTCAATTCTAGTAACTCCACTAGATGTGGGTACTTTGGTGTTTTTGTTGACAGGTTCTCTCACACTTTTTGCAGTTTTCCCCCTACTTCTTGAGTAAGTTATACATATTTCACTGATTGCTTCAAAGTCTTTTTGATAAATGTCTCTTGAAGCCATTAAATTGAGAGTGTCAATATATTCATCTGAAACCCCTTTTAAGAAAAGAGTCTTGATTGCTTCATCTTGGAGATCATTATATTTGGATTTTTGAAGAGTATATGTAAATCTTTCTAAGAAATCTTCAAGGCTCTCTTCATCTTGTTGTTGCATTTTAAAAATATCATTTCAAGAATCCTTGGGTCTACAATAGTCCTGGTACTTCTTTAAAAATTTTGCCTTCATATCTTCCCAAGATCTAATGTTGTATTCTCCTAAACTCATGAACCAACGTAATGCAGAATCTTTTAGGGTAACAGGAAACAACTTCAGTTTATGTGCATCCTGGAGGTAGTTATAACTCCTGTACAAGATGTCAAACTCAAAAAGAAAGACATATGGGTCTTCACTACTTTTCCCATAAAAGGTTGGTAGTGTCGAAGGTGGGATATTTTTCATATTGGCATTCTGGACCAAATCCAAAATAGGAAACCCAAAGGTGGTTTCTTGTCTTAGCTCAGTCTCTACTTTTTCTTCTTCTTCATTTTCAACATGAATTTCTCCTCATTCTCTTCTATCCAATTCTCTCCCTCTTTCTTCCATGTTAAAAGGATTACCAAAAATTGTATATGCAATTTGATCTTTCTTTGGTGAGGGTGTGAAATCCCACCTCTCTGGATTCTTTTTGACAAAATTGCTATCTCCTATTGGTTCTTTTGAGGATCCTATTACCTTTGATTCAATAGTTGCAGTTGTTATTTGTGAAACTATAGTGTCAGGGTTCCTGAGAATAGCTTGCACTTCTTCTGGATTAATTTTGTCAACCAAGTTTGGATCATCAGGAATTTGAATTTGTTGGTATGTGGTGTTTCCTGGTTCTATGTTTTGCTCTATGGTTTCCTCAGCCAGAGTTCTAGTCTCAGATTCTATTTCTTTTTGGGTGGAGGTTTCTTCTTTTTGTTGTTTTGTGTTTCCCCTAAATCTACCTCTATGATCTATATTTCTCATGAAAACATACTAGATGAAAGAAAAACTAAGATTGAGTTTCAGAGGAACCTATGATAACAGATATGTCGGTTATCACCCTTCATTTCACAGCTCCTCTTTCATCAACTTGCTAACATACCACACCAAACCAAATACATTTTAAGAAAATAACCAAAACAATTGTCTAACTTACCTTCTAAACATCTCCCCGGCAACGGTGCCAAAAATGTCAGGCTGTTATATTAAAGCTTTTTAATTACTTGAAAAAATTGAATTGTCAAACCAGGGTAAGTGAACTTAGATCTGCTACACTATATGTGCTGGTAAGATTATAATTCCTATCTAAAGGTTATTCTGAGAAGAAAACACAAACTTACTCTTAGAAACTGAACCCTAATGATTATCTTGAAACTAATCATCTCTTGTCTAATTCATCAAATGAAAAAAGTTCTGAGTTTAAGTACAGGTACTTCTATTTTTGATTTGATGTAATATCCCAAGACTATCTACCATTAGCTTAAACATCTAATCATCATCATATCTATCTAAACCATAAAAGAGAGATCATTTTAAAAAACCTTTTAATCTAAGCATAAAAAACAGTTCTAAATCTAACACAGGTGAAACAAATAAATGTCCTATTTACCCTACAGGTATTGGAAGCTTCCTTTAATCCGACTATAAGCTAGCTATCCTAACAGAACAGAGTAAATCTAAACTCACATTCTCTTTAAATCATGATCAAACTAAAAACTAAAAACAAAGCAAATCTAGGTTAAGCACTTGGTTCATTCTTCAAGTTCTATAGGGATAAATAACGCATTCAACATTCATCAATCTATGAGATAATATCAAACTAAAAATGATCTAACCGAAGAATGGCTAAGCAATAATCTAATAGAGTAATTCCAAGTTCAAAACTAACTTACATGCAGATTCTAAAACTAAAAATAAACTAACTCTACTGCGGAAAAGAGACAGCAAATTGAACCTGTTGGCAGGCCCAACCAAGAGGTGCAATCACCCTAAAACGAAACTAGAGCTACTCAGATCATTCCATGCAAAAATTGTTTCATACTTCACGCTCCATAATTCATAAAACAACTCAAATCATTTAACAGCGAATAACATAACGCATAGCAAGTTGTATTATCAGAAATTGTATCACATAGCATATTGTAATCCACAATTCTTGAGAGCAATCCCAGTTTATATAGATCCTCTCCAAAATAGTTTTAAACATAGGTGCATTAATCTAAACGGATCTTAGATCAAAAAATGACTCATAGTCAGTTAAAACGAACTTCACAGCTTCATGACACGCAGTGTCAAGAAGCGTGGATCATAAAGCATTCTAATAAAATAGTTCTACAATCTCGCCCTGAGTTAGCATATTGAGTTATGACTCAATCAGTTATATGAATCGGACTGTCAATCCACTATGGCCATGTCGTGCAAGTCTTTAGCATCTTCTTTGGCATCTCCACTAAGTGCGAGCCGATACCTGGTACTGATAAGTTCTGTTTCAAAGGAACAGTACCTAACTCATGTCACGTTAGTATCAACATTAGTTTAAAATATCAAAATACATTAAAAATAACTTGAATCATAGGAATACCTTGAATAGCCCCATTTAGTTGTAAAAGGATGTCAAATGTGTCATGGTAAGGCTAGAAGGAAATGATACTAGATATGAAAATGGAGGTATATTTGACATGATATAGGCAAAAATATAGTCAAAACTGGAGACTAACAACATGTTCGGGAGATAGGAGGGAAAATCCATTTGTCCCACCTTTCCTCTTGACGTTCGAAGTCTTCAACGAGAACCTTCACAATTGCTTGGTAGATTCTGGGGCATCCTCCAACGTGATGCCCTTGGCCATTTGTAATGAATTAGGTGTTGTCCCTCTCAAAAGTGATAAGAACGTCATACAATTAGACACAACTCAGGTCAAAGTCATGGGAGAACTCAAAGATGTGATGATCAGGATAGCGACACATCCTAATTTTGTGCAAGTGATTGACATCATTGTG